>VSMF01164204.1:0-10644 GCA_008750915.1 Microcebus jonahi
GAAACCAGCCTGAGCAAGAGCGAGACCCCATCTCTACTATAAATAGAAAGAAATTAATTGGCCAACTAATATATATACAAAAAATTAGCCGGGCATGGTGGCGCATGCCTGTAGTCCCAGCTACTTGGGAGGCTGAGGCAGGAGGATTGCTTGAGCCCAGGAGTTTGAGGTTGCTGTGAGCGAGGCTGACGCCACGGCACTCACTCTAGCCAGGGCAACAAAGCGAGACTCTGTCTCAAAAAAAAAAAAAAAAAAAAAAAAAAAGAAAAAGACAATCCAATTTAAAAATGGGCAAAGGACCTGAATAGATATTTCTCTAAAGAAAGTATTCAAATAGCCAATAAGAACATCAAAAAAATGTTAAACATCATCAGCCATTAAGAAAACATCACTTGCCTTAGGAAATGCAAATCAAAACCACAATAAGATACCACTAGGATGGCTATAATCAAAAAAATATCAAGTGTTGGTCAGGATGCACAGATATAAGGACACTTACACATTGCTGGTGGAACTATAAAATGAAGATGCCGCTTTGGAAAACTGTCTGGGAGGTCCTCAAAAGGTTAAAAATAAAGTTACTATATGATCTAGAAATTCTATTCCTAGGTATATACCAAAAAGAAATGAAAACCTATCTACACACACACACACACACACACACACACACACACACAAGAATGCTCATAGCAGCATTATTCACAGTAACCAAAAGGTGGAAACAACCCAAATGTCCATTAATAAACTAATGGATAAATCGAAGGTGGTATATCCCCCACAGTGGAACATTATTCAGCAATGAAAAGGAATGAAGTACAATAAGCCCTAGTATCTGCAGGTTCCACATCCTTGGATTCAATGAACTGCAGATTGAAAATATTTGGGAAAAAATAAAAAATGACAATACAATAATAAAAACAATACAAATAAAAAATAATATAGTATAACAACTATTTATAAGTATTTACATAATACTAGATATTGTAAGTAATCTAGAGATGATTTAAAGTATAGCGGTCATATGCAAATACTATGCCATTTTATATAAGGCACTTGAGCATCCACAGATTTTGGTAGCTGCGGTGGGTACAGAAATGGAGGTGAGAGAAGGTTCTGGAACCAATCCCCCTCGGATACTAAGGAACAACTGATAAATACTACAATGTAGATGAATCTTGAAAACATTATGCTAAGTGAAAGAAACCAGTTATAATAGGCTAAACATTGTATGATTCCATTTATACAAAATGTCCAGAATAGGCAAATCTATACAGAGAGAAAGTAGGTTAGTTGTGGCCTAGGGCTGGGGGAAAATGCTAACACATATGGGGTTTCTTTTGGAGATGATGCAAATATTCTAAAATTGATTATGGTGATGGCTGTACAATCTGTCAATGTACTAAAAGCCATTAAATTATATACTTTAAATTGGTAAATTATATGGTATGTAAATTATATTTCAATAAAAAGTTAGATTGAGAAGATTCTCTTTAATCACAATATTCTGCATCTATTTACTCTGTCTTAAAAGACCTCAGGCAATTTCATATTGGAATGTGTAAAAATCTTTAAATCTGGTAAACTGATTTACTATACCACTTACTAGTATGATAACTGGTATTACAGTTTTGATCAAATTGGAATCTGATCCACCATGGCCCTGTTCTTTTTCCCCTAGAGGCTAATATTAACATGCATATATATATATATATATATAGTATTTACATACTATAAATTCAATAGTACATACGAGGACAAGAGAAACAGAGAGATCAACGGATCAAAACTTAAAGAGAAGATTGGACAAATGCCAGATAAGTGAGCCATAAATGGATTTGTGCATAAGCTGAATCCCAGTTACTCTCAAGGCAAGTGAAAACTGGTAAGAGCAAGCAGACAAGGCTCTGGGGCAGGATGTTGGAGAGCAAATTTAGGAAACAAATAGCCCAACTCAGCTGAAGTTTCCTATACTGGAGTAGAGAAAAGATGGAGAGTAAGGATCTGACCACAGAAACCTATGAATATCAGTCCGAGAAGTTTAGATGCCTCCTGTAGGCAATGGATACCCACTGAACCCTTCTGTGAAGGATTGTAACATCACAGTATTAGTTTACGAGAATTCATCTGAAAACCAAGGAAGGAGAAAAAGAAGAAATGGGAAAGAGAAGGTAGGGAATGGGAAAACAGATTTCATCAAAATTAAAAACTTTTGTACATCAAAGGACACTATCAACAGAGTAAAAGAGCAACTCATGGAATGGCAGAAGATATTTGCAAATCATGTATCATATAAGTGATTAATATCCAGAATACATAAAGAACCCTTTCAACTCAACAACAAAAATCCCAATTAAAAAATGAGCAAAAGATGTGAGTAGACCTTTCTCCAAAGAGGACAAATGGGCAATAAGAACAGGAAAAGATCATCAATATCACTAATTATTTTGGAAAACAAATCAAACCACAATGGCATACCACTTCACACTCATTAGGATGACTGTTATTGAAAACAAAACACTAGAAGATATAATAACAAGTAGGTGGTACAGATGTGTAGAAACTGGAAGCCTTGTGCATTGCTGGTGGAAATGTAAAATAGAGCAGTCACTGTGGAAAACAATATGGCAATTCCTCAAAACTTCTTAAAATTTTCCTTGGTGTCCACCTTTGGCTTTCCTAAGTTCCTCAAAACTTAAATAATTACTGTATGATCCAGCAATTCCACTTCTGGTTATATTCAAGAAGAACTAACTAACATGCAGGAATTCAAACAGATATTTGTACATACATGTTCACAGCAGCACTATTTGCCACACTCAAAAGGTAGAAGCAAACCAAGTACCCACTGACAGATGCAGGGATGGATAAAGACAATGTAGTATATACAATATTATTCAGCCTTTAAAAGGAATGACATTTTGACCAATGCTAAGAATATGGATGAACCTTGAAGATATTATGCTAGAGTGAAAGCCAGACACAGAAGACAAATATTGAATGATTCCTCTTATATGAAGTTGTTATTGTTTAGCAGGCACAGAGTTTTAGTTTGAGATGATAAAGTTCTGGATATGGATGGTGGTATAGGTGCAAAACAATGTGTCTATATTTAATGCCATTGAACCGTACGCTTAAAAATGGTGAAAATGGTCAATTTTATGTGATGTATGTTGCCACAGTAAAAAAATACATAAACTCCTGTGAGGCAAAAGATATTCAAATTAAAAGAAAAATGACATGCTAGGGAAAATATTTGCAACACAGCATTCATAAAAATATAAAAGCCCTTCTACAATAGGACAATAGAAAATCGATTGGTGCATAAATACCAAGCCATCAAAAAGGAAATTCTAATGTCTAATAAACATGAAAGAACGCTCAATCTCACCAGTGCTAAGAAAAATGTTAAAAAATGAAATAGTCATATTGGCAAAAATATAATGAAAATAAAATATTGAAGGAGAATATGGGTGCTTTCATATACCATTTTGGTAAAAAACACGGATGTATTTATCAAAAATAAGAATCATGTCCCCTTCAATCTAGTAATTCTATTTTTAGAAATCTTATAGAACTATTCACAAGTATTCAAGGTTATGTTTAATAATGCTTACCACCGTAGTACCACACCTGCAAAACTGGAAAGTAAATATTCAATAGGAATATGCATACACATTATGACATACAATGCACTACATGTAAACATTAAAGTAACAATATATGTTTATGGTCTACCCTGCACAAGTGCCAACAAGATATAAAGTTAATTTTAAAAAGCCAGCTGCAGTACAAAGCCTAAGATCTTAATGTATTACTTACTTTTTTTACATTTTTCTGAAATCCCCGAAGCATTTTTTTTTTTTGAGACAGAGTCTCACTCTGTTGCTCTGGCTGGAGTACAGTGGCTTCACCATAGCTCACAGCAATCTCAAACTCCTAGGCTCAAGCGATCCTCCTGCCTCAGCCTCCCAAGTAGCTGGAACTACAGGTGCACCACCACACATGCCCAGCTACTTTTTCTATTTTTAGTAGAGACAGGCTGTCACTCTTCTTCAGGCTGATCTCGAACCTTGACCTCAAATGATCCTTCTGCCTCGGCCACCCAGAGTGCTAGGATTACAGGTATGAGCCACCACACTGGGCCCAGAAGAATTTTTTAAAAAACTTTAAAAACCTGAGGACTAAATGGTAGAAAATAATTCATGGATAGGCACCCAAAGGCAGTTTCTGTGACTAATTTTATACATCATTAGGATAAGGAACTCTGTGCTTAGAAGGGTAAAAATTTCTATTTCATTTTTAATTTTCTTTTAGCATTTTAGTAAAATATGAAACCAAAATAATTTTTGTAAGGTCAAGTGATTATAATCCATTCAAATCTTTTAAACAAATTAATAAAACTGATTTCTATTGATTACGTGAGATTAGTGTAATATTTTGGACACAGGGTGAAGACAGGGATAGAAAGCAGAAACAAAGGAAAGAAGTAGATTTTGGAGCATTCAACATTTAAGGGCCGGTAAAAATTAAAGCTCTGGGCCTCAAGGCCAATATGTTAGGATTGGTAGAAAGTCTAAGGTGGTAGAAGGATAATCAGGGACAAATTTCACCAACTTAAAAATTACAAGTCTTTGCCAGGCGCAGTGGCTCATGCCTGTAATCCTAGCACTCTGGAAGGCCAAGGTGGGGTCAGGAGTTCGAGACCAGCCTGAGCAAAAGCGAGACCCCTTTTTTACTAAAAAAGAGAAAGAAATTAGCTGGACAACCAAAAATACATAGAAAAGATTAGCCGGGCATGGTGGTGCATGCCTGTAGTCCCAGCTACTTGGGAGGCTGAGGTAGAAAGGATTGCTTAAGCCCAGGAGTTTGAGGTTGCTGTGAGCTAGGCTGATGGCACTCTAGCCTGGGCAACAGAGCAAGACTCTGCCTCAAAAAAAAAAAAAAAAAAAAATTACCCGTCTTGTATGTTAGAGTAGCCTATGGCTTCTACACACATCTGTAGTCTCCATCATACAAACTGTCCCAAAAGTTCATGTTCACGTAAGCCTTTGGATATGTATTCTGCCAAAACTAAATACATTAATTTTAAAAATAATAAATATATATATAAAAAATCAACTAGCTTTTAACTTTTTTTGGGTCACAGGCCCCTTTGAGTATCTGATGAAAGTTATGGACCATCTCCCAAGAAAACTGTGCATATTCACATTCTAAGTTAAGCCTCAATACAATTTGAAGAGACCTAAGACTCTGGGTTAACAACTCCTATTACATATGGTAATGAAGTACCTCTGTCCACAACGAGCTATGTGTCCTTTAAACTGATTAAACTCTAATTCTAGTAACATGATAAAACCTAACTTCAATTATAATTTTCTTAAAAACTGAGTTCAGAGATCTGGTTTAGGATTAACTACCCAAATGGCTCCAAGTCATTAGTTGTCTCTGTTGATGTAAATGAATAAGCTAAGGCAAAATTAATATAGTTTTTTGGGCTAAGGTTGAGGTCGGTAGCCCAGGACACACTACGAAGTGAACTTGCTCTGTAGCCTTTGGTACAAGCAGGTTTTTAAAGGCAAAGGGAACAAAGGAGTGGGCTGATATAAAGCTGTTTGACAGGAATTGTCATTGGCTTACAAAGAACATTCATTAGTGAACCATGGGTTATGGTATCCAGCCTATGATGCTACTTGGCGTTAGTCTAGAGCCCACATAGCAAGTGACTTCAAGAAGTAATTATTGGCCGGGCATGGTGGCTCACGCCTATAATCCTAGCACTCTGGGAGGCGGAGACGGGCAGATCGCTCAAGGTCAGGAGTTCAAAACTAGCCTGAGCAAGAGCGAGACCCCCATCTCTACTAAAAATAAAAACAAATTAATTGGTCAACAAAAAACATATAGAAAAAATTAGCCAGGCATGGTGGCGCATGCCTGTAGTCCCAGCTACTTGGGAGGCTGAGGCAGGAGGATCTTCTGAGCCTGAGAGTTTGAGGTTGCTGTGAGCGAGGCTAATGCCACGGCACTCTAGCCCCGGTGAGACTCTGTCACACACACAAAAAAGAAGTAATTATTTAGCTCAAGGGGGAGCCAGACTTGACTGCTGTTACATTTTAAATGCCTCTCTGGGCCTGATAATTTAAAAGGGTTTGCATTCCTTAGATTACAAGTTGGGGTTTTGTCCCCCTTTCCCATACCTTTCCTAGAGGGAGAAACAGAAAGAATAATGACAGCTGAGGAATAGATAAAAATGACTGTGAAGCAAAGGGAAAAGAATTTAGTAATCTATAGGTGAGGGAGGATAGGGAGAGAAGGTTGTTTTGATAAACAGGAAGTAGGGAACAATTCTTGGTATAACTTAGGCACTATAAATGAATGAATGTAAAAATGAGAAAAACAAATAAATGAAAAGGAAGTATTTGAGAGGAATAAGAGTCTTTTCTAACATGGACCCAGAAGTAGAGGAAAAATTTTAATATTTTATGCGCTAGCCTGAAAAGATACCTTAAATATATCCCCTCTATAGAAAAATGCAATTGAAATTCTCAACATTTTTACAAAGTTTTAGAAGATGATTCATCCATAAAACTTGCCAATTGCAGTGTATATAAAATTCACTAGGAGAAAAAAATCAAATTACTAAATCAAAATCTAAGTAGAACAATTACTACAAGAGGAAAAATAGAAAATAAAACCAACAGGTAAAGAAAATAGTTACTTACAAAACTAAATGCAGAAAAATTAAAACTACATAGTTACTTACTTTAAAAATACCAGATCATCTAGAAAAAAGACTTTTTACCTTTTGTATAATGCTTTAAAAAATGCCACCATCAACGCAAATTAACAAAAACCCCAGCAACTAAATGTGATCTGTTTATACTGTGTATCGTATATAAAGGGAACAAGACAAGTTTATGGGGTTCATCATATATCCTGAGAATCAAGCAACATTTACTGAGTGCATACCAAGCAACGTGTCATGTGTATATAATAAAAGATGAATTATCAAATTAACTATTATTACCAGTGGTATTGAATCACACCCTTTGTCTACATGCCAGGCTAAAAAGGGTTAAGAGTCATAGAAATACAGATGTAATTGCAAAACTCTTCCATAAATGATTATGGCTCTAATTTATTTTTGTGAAAAATATTTTTTACTGCATTTGTTATAACAAAATGCTATCTACACCAAGCCATGTGGTAAAATTTAAGTTAGGGCATCATTTAACAAGAATAAGTATTAATTTATAAAGACCTCACAAAGCTGATTTATTTTTATTGTTTAGAATTATGTTGTGGAAACATTTTATTACAGCAAACAATATCTAAAATAAGTGGTTTTAGCTAGGATCTTCCCTCCTCCCCTGCCCCCAAAAAAGATTTTTGGATTGGCAAGGTGGCTAATGCTTACAATCAGCACTCTGGGAGGATCCTTTGAGGCCAGCAGTTAGAGATCAGCCAGGGCAACAGTGAGCTCCTACTCCCTCTACAAAAAATAAAAATTTAGCTGGGCATAGTGGTGCATGCCTATAATCCTAGCTACTCAGGAGGCTGAAGTGGGAGGATGGCTTGAGTCCAGGAGATCCAGGCTGCAGTGAGCTATGATTGCAGGACTGCATTCCAGCAGGGCAACAAAGAACCCATCTCTTTTAAAAAAAAAAAAAAAATTTGCACAGTTCTAGTTGCTTTAGTGGCAGATGACCCACATCATAAGTTCAAAGTGAAATTCATGATGTATATCGAAAATATTACTCATCACATCGGAAGAACAATTTATTTATCAGTGAAAATTTTACTTATACATTTGGCTATTGTGCTGTAATTAAATGGCAAACAAATCTTCAAAAATGTACAAAAGAAAAGAATTAGGTAACAATAGAACTAAAAATGTACAGAGACATTTCATTCTTATCTATCTCAGAATTAAACTTGAGCTTTGTCAGCCAGAATATATTATATAAAGCTTTTCCCTCTAGCTAGGTGTTATGTTTTTAACTGCTAGGTGCTCTAAGAAACAACAAATGATTTTTATTGCAAAAAAGTGTTAAGTAATTCTATTTGTTTATATTCTACTCTACTTAAGCAAGGACCATTTTACAGCCTCTGGCAAATACCTGTGAGAGAGAGGGGCAATAATAATATTAATAATAGCAAGTAACAATAACTGAGGCAACACAATGCCACAAAGTGAATAAGGAATAGAATTAGGATTCTAACACAAGCAATATATATATGACTTTACAGTCCATACTCTTCACCACTATGCTGTGTTGCTTCTAAAAGATGTCCCCTAATGTTTTATATTAACCTTTAACAACAATAGCAAAAAAAACCCTCCCAAAACTTCCAATTGAAAGAATAGGAAATAAAATAAAACATAAATTTTTTTTCTTCTGAATAATATCCAGAAGAAAGGTTACTATTTAAAGGAAAAATGTAAATGAAAGGAAAAAAAACAGACTAGAAACCTTATTTTAAATGTCCTGTTCTTAAAAGTTGTGAGCCACTCAATGTTGCTTTTATTTTTACTTCATTTCAGAAACAGTGCATTCTCATCAGTGACTAATCTTCAACTGTCTACAGTCAGTGACTAATCTTCAACTGTCTAGTTTCCAAAAACGTTAACTTTAAAGAAAATCTCCACTCTGCCACTTTAATAATCCATAAAAAAACACCTAAATGTTTGGAGAGAATGCAAATAAAGGAATTTAAACTGTTTATTTAAAGTGTATATAAGTCCCAAATTTGACTTACTGTTAAAATGTAGTTTGGGAAGTTCCTCAAACTAGGGAAAACCAATAATTCAAATTTATTTTAAATTCATCATATGAACGTTAAGTAGTGAAGTGTCATTCCAATCCACTGAGTGGATATGAAAAATGTGAACTCATTTCAGTACTGTTGTAGTCATTATTCTTCTATTAATATTCTAAAGTTAATGATTCTTCTTCCATGAACTTTTAAGGGACATAAGACTTAGTCACTGACTAAATAGTTCTATTACCAGATCACAACATACCTAAACTTAACATTTCATAAAAAAATACTTAAAATTTTTGCTAGCAACACAGAATTAAAAAATTGCAAGGCTAAAAAAAAAAAAAAAAAATTGCAAGGCTAAAAGGAATTTAAAGGCCATTTCCTTAATTCCCCTGCCTTTAAGCAGTATCATACTACCAAGGTTATCTATTTTATAAAGCCTAAGACTAAGATTCCAAAATCTGCCTTAAAAAGCTATTTTAATACTCAAAGTAATTTTACATTTACTTAAATTTCTGAAATCAAAAAGGGCAGAATAAAATAGAAACAACATGATGCTCAATATCTGCCATTTCCTCCCCTCTTAAAATCATTTCCTAGCACTGCAGGGTCTGCTAATGGTGAAGTAGCTTTGTCAGCAAAAAGTATAGAATCTGGACAAAAACACAAGTTTTCAAGGCTCTGGAAAGTGACCAAAGGCAAGCAGAAACTAGAGAGGAGTTTACCCATACAAAAAAGGAAGTGTATCTGACAAGATGTGCATGTTTATATCTTTTTGTCTAAGACAACAATTCTCAGTTTGGGACTCAGGACTCCTTTACACTCTTAAAGATTACTGAGGATCCCATATTAGAAAATTTTTGGAGAAAATTCTAAGTTATTTATTAATTTATTTAAAATTATAATAAACTTATTATATCCTAAAATAAAATTGCCATGTTTTCCATGGCAAAATACTGAGAACAAAAATACTGAGAAGAGTAGCATTGTTTTACCTTTTGAATATCTTTTTAATGTATAGTTTAAAAAAAAGATAATTGGATTCTTGTATCTGTTTTTGCATTCCATCTTTGCAATCCATTTTTTCTAACTGAAGCATATAAAGAAAATTCAGCCTCATGAACATAATGTACAAAAGGCAGGGCCTTGACGACCTTTAAAAAGTTCTCAGGGACAGAGTGCCTCATATCACACCCTGAGAACTGTTGACCTAAGGGTGTTCTAATCAGTGTATAAGTCAAAGCAGCAGAAAGACATAGCTTTACTGAATTTAGGTGACAAAGGACAAAAGTTCAAGGCTGGCAAGGCAGTTCTAACGTTGAGCTGTAAATTCTGAAATGGAAGAAGCCAACAGGGGGTAAGCTCCAAAATTTACATGTAAACTTCCCAAAACCTTGGCCATCTGCTCACCTACATATGTGCAGTAGACACTCTCAGGTACAATTACAAAGGACAAGCTTGAAAGAAAAAGATTTCAGCTGTTGGCATCGCTGAGAAGAGGACAATGGAGTTTTAATCCAGCCATGTAAACTGTTGGCTAGAACAAAAAAATACTCTTCGGAGGAGCACAACAGAAGTATAAATTTTATGAATGAAAATTTATGTTTACATAATTTTCACAGGAACACAACAGAAATTTTATGAATGAAAATTACATTATAACTGAAATGTAGACTGCATTTGATCTCTATATTTTGTTCATAATGTAATCATAAAATTTAAAAATTATTGGATACAGACACATTCCAAGAAAAAAAGAACCTACAAAAACCAAACAAAGGCCGGGCATGGTGGCTCACGCCTGTAATCCTAGCACTTTGGGAGGCCGAGGCGGGCGGATTGCTCAAGGTCAGGAGTTCGAAACCAGCCTGAGCGAGACCC
>VSMF01164207.1:0-21468 GCA_008750915.1 Microcebus jonahi
GTCTCATGCGAGCCGGGCCGGGGGCTGGCGGTCAGGAGGAGGGAAGGGCATGTCTCACGCACAAAAACACAACGCCCGGGGTTCTCTTTGCTGGTAATTTCACCAGGAAAACTGCCTGTGACTTGTTTGAACAGTCTGCAAAGGGGGATGGGAGCAATTTTTTCTAAAGATCACCTTAAAATATCCCATATGACTTAAAAATATCATTTCAATAATGTTGAGTTTCTTTGAGAAACTTTTTTTTTGTTGTTGAGACAGTCTCGCTTTGTTGCCCAGGCTAGAGTGAGTGCCGTGGCGTCAGCCTAGCTCACAGCAACCTCAGACTCCTGGGCTCAAGCGATCCTCCTGCCTCAGCCTCCAGAGTAGCTGGGACTACAGGCATGAGCCAACATGCCCGGCTAATTTTTTCTATATGTATTAGTTGGCCAATTAATTTCTTTCTATTTATAGTAGAGACGGGGTCTCGCTCTTGCTCAGGCTGGTTTTGAACTCCTGACCTCAAGCAATCCTCCCGCCTCGGTCTCCCAGAGTGCTAGGATTACAGGCGTGAGCTACCACGCCCGGCCTCTTTGAGGAACTTTTTATTGCTAAGCACATCAAAAGTAATTTCCCAGCACGAACCTGCAGTGATGGGCCTGAGCTTCCCCGTCCCCAAGAGATGGGTCCTCGGCTCGGGGCCACCAGCTTGCTTTGGCATCACTGGGCTCCACGGAAGCTTCTAGTCCTGTGGCGGCCATATGTTGTTTCAAAGCAGCAGCAGGCACCTTGCAGAGGCCCGGCCTAGATATCACCGGGGTGGACAGGCTCTGGCTGCAAGGCTGGACTCACCGTGCCCCTGGCCACCCTGTGCCACCCACTGCTGTCACCTCGAGACTCTGCAGAGCCCAGCTTGAGAACCCCTGGCCTATCCTGCCCCGCCCCGCCCCTATTTCACAAAGAGGGGAGAAGGAGCCGCCGTCGGGGCCCCCCCCACAGTTTCCAGAACCTTCCCTGGTCTCTAGCGGGCGATGGCTCCAGCAGCCCAGGCTGCCTCTCTGCTTCCTTTTAGGCGCTGGGAGTTTAAGGGCCTTGGAAGATGTGAAGCAGCTTGTGCATCTGTGTGGTCCCCGCGGGGCCTCGTCCGTCCCCGCACTCGCTTGGGCCTGTGTGGCCTGCACGGCGCGCCCCAACCCTCCTGCGGCGTCTCCCTGAAACCCATTAGCGCGCAGACGCGGTGCCCATGTGAAAACACTTAGGTGCACCGTCTGCTTCGAGGCAGCAAACCAAGCCCACGTTCACGGCGAGCTGCAACTTGAGAGCCTGTTGAGGGCTCCACCAGGCCAGATCCAAACTGCCCCTGCTGGGGAAGGGGATTCGAGACCGGACACGCTGCGGCAAATGTCACCGGCCACCCGCCTCCTCTCTGTGCAGATTCCGGCCAGAGTTTCCAAAATTGAAATATAAAAAAAAATTTTTTTCTTTTTTTTGCTGTACAGTTCTCTGAGTTTTAAAACTTGCATAGGTTCTTGGAACTGACATGCTTACAGAATAAAGGACAATCCCCCCACCCCCACCCCAATCCTCTCCTGTCATCCCTTTGCAATGAGATCATCACCTTGTCCCTAATTCCCAGTGACCACTCACCTGTTCTCCGTCACCATGGTTTTGCCTTTTTTATAATGTTACATAAATGAAATTATACAGCGTGCAACCTTGGGAACCTAGCTTCTTTGCCTCAGCATAATGCATCTAAGATTCGTGCAAGCTGCTGCGTTGCTGAGTGGTGTCCCATGATATGGACGCACGACTGTTCTTCGCCCATTCCCCCATTGAGGGACGTTTGGTGTTCTTCCAGGTTTTGGTGATTTTGAATAATGCTACTACGAACATTCTTGAACAGGTTTTCATGTGAACATGTTTGCATTTCTCTGGGATAAATGCCCACGGTAGGATCTCTGGGTATTAAGAGTGTGTTAGTTTTCTAAGAAACTGCCAAACTGTTTCCAGAGTAGCTGTACTTACACATCTTGCACTTTCCTAACAATGCATGAGAGCTCCGATTGCTCGCATCCTCGCTCATGTTTAGCATTGCTTTTTTTTTTTTTTAGCCTTTCTAATAGGTGTGTAGTAGTATCACATTGTGGTTTTAATGCTCATTTTTCTAATGACTAATGATGTTCAGCATCTTTTCATTATTTGACATCCATACAACTTCTTCAGTGAACTGATTCTGCCCATTTTTTAAATTGGGTTGTTTGTTTTCTTATTGTTGAATTCTGAGAGCTCTTTACATATTCTGGATACAAGTAGTTTGTTGGATATGTAATTTGTAAATATTTTCTCCCAGTGTACAGCTTGTCTCCTCATTCTATTTAGAACAAATTTTGGTTTAAATCTAACTTACCAAATTTTTTTTTTAATGGATCTGCTTTTGGTTGTCATATCTAAGAATTCTTTGCCTAACCCAAGATCATGAAAAATTTCTCTTATGGGTTCTTCTAAGAGTTTTGTAGTTTTACATGTATCATTTATATCTCTAATCCATTTTGAGTTAATATTTGAATATAATGTGAGGTTTTTTAGGTTGTGGTTCTCATTTTTTTTTTTTTTTGCATATGAATGTCTGACCTGTCCCAGCACCCTTTGTTGAAACCACTGTCCTTTCTCCATTGAATTACTTTTGCCACTTGTCAAAAATCGGTTGACACTATTTTCATGGGTCTGTCTCTTAGCTCTCTATTCTGTGCCCCTAACTTAGGTGACGATGCCTTGTCACACACAGCATGCTGCCTACACTAGTGTGTGCGGCACCGAGTCCTCTCAACTTTGTTCTTCTTTTTCAAATTATTGTTTTTGCTCTTCTGGTTTCTTTGCTTTTCCATATTAATTTTAGAATAAGCTTATTGGATATCTGTAAAGAATACTACTTGATTTTAACTGGGATTGCATTAAATCTATAGACCAATTTGGGAAGAACTGACATCTTAACCCTACTGAATCTTCTAATCTAAGAACCAAGGTATGTCTCCCCATTTATTTAGATTTTTAAAATTTCTTTCATCATCATTTTGTAGTTTTCAGCATATAGATCCTGCATATAATTTGTTATATTTAAGCCCAAATATCTCATTTAGGAGAGAGCATTGTAAATGAGAGTGCTTATTAAATTTCAGTCTCCCATTGTTGATTATATAAAAATATGATTGATTTTTTTTTTTTCTGTTGACCTTGCTAAACTCATTTATTGCTTCCAAGAGCTTCTTTTTCTTATAGATTCCTTTGGATTCTCTAAGTAGACAATCATGCTGCCTATGAAGACAGATAGTTTTCTCTCTTCTTTTGCAATTCAGGTGCCTTTAACTTCTTTTTCCTGCTTTATTGCATCTGCTAGCATTTCTAGTACGATATTGGGTAGGAATGTTCCCCATGTTATGGGGGGCAGTTCAGGGGGAAAGCGTACGATGTTAAGCCTGACGTTAGCTACAGGAGTTTTCTACATCCCCTGTACCAGCCATACTCTCCCATCCCTAACCCCCGGAGACCCTGGATCCTTCACTATTCATCATATAAATGAATCATACCTTTTCACACTGGTTTCAGGTTAAGGGAGTCCCCTTCTATTTATAGTTGTGTGAGAGGTTTTTTTTTTTTTTTTACCATGAATGAATGTTGAATCTTTCAAATGCTGTTTCTGCATCTCATGATAGGATCGTGCTGTTTTTCTTATTTAGTTGTTAATGTGGATGGATTCCATTGATCGACTTAAGAATGTCAAAGCAGCGTCGAATGGCCCAGAAAGCTCCGAGCACGGCATCGACTACGTATGACCATGTATCAGCGTTGTTTAAACACGTATCCCCGTGAGGGGCTGGGCTGTGTCCCAGTCCACCCGCTCAGCTCGCCCCACACACTGTCCATGACCGCTAAGCCCCAGACACTACCCACGGTCGCCTCCCGTCATGCCACTTAATCTGCACAAGAGCACCAGGAGGTAGATATTATTATACCCACTTTGCAGCTGAGAAAATCTGAGACCAGAAAGGCTAAGAGGGGCTTATTCTCGCTCCTATCCAAGTTCACATCCAGGCTTCTTTGCTGTCATGGCAGCCTCAGACCCTTCCTCTAGCCATTAGCTCACGACAGGCAGCCAACAGGGAGACGTCGAGCACACGGTTCTGCCTCTGTGCACGCATGGCATGTGAAGAACTCCCTCTTGTTGGCCTCGGCCTTTGGTGTACCTTGTCCAAGGAAGTTTATTGCCAAACCAACTTCCAAACTTCCAGTTTCAGGACACCAGCATGGATCTCAGTGAAAAGAGCAACTCCAGAGAAAGGCTTCATCACCTACCTCTATTCTTTGACTCCTAGGTGGTTCTCAAGAGAAGCAATATCGAGCTAGAGAGGGCTAGGCAAACTGCAGAATGAGCAAGTCCACCAGGCGCAAAACTCCCACGGCCAGAAAGTGGTAAGTCCCTAGGGACAAATCATTGCAGACTAGCTGGGTTTCATTTCTCAGCAACAAGGTGAATTTGTGTGTGTGTGTGTGTGTGTGTGTGTGTGTGCGTGTGAGACAGACTCTTGCTTGCTCTGTTGCCCAGGCTGGAATGCAGTGGTCTCATCTCAGCTCACTGCAACCTTGAACTCCTGGGCTCAAACGATCCTCCTGCCTCGGCCTCCCAGAGTGTTAGGATTTTACAGGTGTGGGCCACCGCGCCCGGCCACACTTAAACTTTTATTAGTTATCTCATTGTACAGCTTAATGGCAGATAATGGGACCTATGTAATTTCTGATTTTGGAACTCTGTTGTGACCTAATATGTAGCCACTTATGATAACATATTATTTTAACACAGAAAGAAAATGTCAATAAATTCCCCCCAAAATATCTAGGTAGTTCTCTTTATTAATCTTACCAGGTACTCAGTGAGACCTTTATTTTATTTTATTTTATTTTATTTTTATTTCTTTTTTTTTTTTTTGAGACAGAGTCTCACTCTGTTGCCCAGGCTAGAGTGAGTGCCGTGGCATCAGCCTCGCTCACAGCAACCTCAAACTCCTGGGCTCAAGTGATCCTCCTGCCTCAGCCTCCCAAGTGGCTGGGACTACAGGCATGCGTCACCATGCCCGGCTAATTTTTTCTATATATATTTTTTAGTTGGTTAATTAGTTTCTTTATATTTTTTGTAGAGGCGTGGTCTCGCTCAGGCTGGTTTCGAACTCCTGACCTTGAGTGATCCACCGGCCTCGGCCTCCCAGAGTGCTAGGATTACAGGCGTGAGCCACCGCGCCCGGCCACAGTGAAACCTTTTGATGGTGAGACTCAGGGTGCTCTGTTGACTGTTTCTTTCAGAGCTGTTTTCCTCTGTTCTCTCTTCTTAAACTTTCTACTTTGAATATGTGTATCTGTATATTCGAATTTTCCTCTGTGTCTCTTACTCTCAAAATGAGAGGCAAATTTCCTAATACATGTCTTTTTAAACATTATAACAAATTCTCAGTGCCAAGGGTGTTCTTACATAGAAGAGTCTTAAAAACTTACAAAGATTTAGTTATAAACATGGTCACACAATATTATTTAAGATAGCAAAAAAACTGAAAACAATCTCAATTTCCAAAAACAGGGAATTTTGTGGAAGGAATTTTTAATATTCTAAGAAGAGATCACACGTCATAACATTGCTATGTGAAAACATAAGGTTAGTCGATTAAAAAAAAAAAAGAAATTGAGAAAAAGAAAATAAAGAATGAAAGGAAAAGAAATTATGGTATGGTCTGGATATGGTCTGCTTGACCCCCAAGTCTTGTGCTGAAATCCGATCCCCAATGTTGGCCCCCCCCACGTACCCCCGAGACGCAGATGCTGGTTCTTGCTGCCTATACGGCCTGCAGAACTGTGAGCCAAATAAACCTCTTTTCTTTAGAAATTACCCTGCCTTGGCTATTTCTTTACAGCAGCACAGACTAAGACAAATTACATATACATATATATATATATATACATATTTTTTTTGAGACAGAGTCTCACTTTGTTGCCCAGGCTAGAGTGAGTGCGGTAGCATCAGCCTAGCTCACAGCAACCTCACACTCCTGGGCTCAAGCAATCTTCCTGCCTCAGCCTCCCAAGTAGCTGGGACTACAGGCATGCGCCACCATGCCCGGCTAATTTTTTTTGTATATTTATTTTTAGTTGGTTAATTAATTTCTTTCTATTTTTAGTAGAGACAGGGTCTCGCTCAGGCTGGTTTCGAACTTCTGACATTGAGTGATCTGCCCGCCTTGGCCTCCCAGAGTGCTAGGATTATAGGCGTGAGCCACCACGCCCAGCCGATATTTTTAAAAATTCAGATAGGATACAGACCATAACATCAGTGTTTATTGTGAATTGAAGGCAAGATTATAGTTGTTTGTAATTTTCTTTTGGCTTCTCTAAATTTTATACAACGAATGTGTAGTACTTTTCCCAATAAGGAGGAAAAAAAATTTTTTTTCTACATATATTTTCACCTTGTCAAAGGAGGAAAAAATTTAGAAAACTCATGACACCCACTGCTGCCGTGGGCGCTATGAAACTGGCACTCTAAACACTGCTCACGGTATTAGGAAACGGCATGAAACATCTGAACACCAATTTTGCAAGATCAAAGCCTACGAGACTTCATTTTATTTGACCTTGTGAATCTATCCCAAAGAAATAGTTCGAAATACTGAAAAAAAAACCATGCATATGAAAATATTCATTGCAATATTGTTTATAAAGGTGAAAAAGTAGACGCTAACCACAACATAATAGAAAAGTGGTTAAATAGCACACATCTACTAAATGGCTAGAGAACATTTTTAGAAAAAGGCTTCTTAACATGTTGAGAAAAAATGAAGGAAAAATGGTTGTTTATAATCTATAATTATGAGAATAAATTATACTTATGATTTAAAAATACTATTATAGAAGGAAATGCATAAAAATTAATGATGGCTGTTAGGATATACAAATATACATGATCATTTCTTCCTTATTTCTTCTGTTTTCCAAATGTTGTTAAATAACCTGTATTCTTTTAAAAAAAGTATACAGTCCTATGCCACAATAGCAATATTTTGGTCAACGTCATGAATCGAATATATAACAGTGATCCCATAAGATTAAAATACCATGTTTTTACTGCGCCTCGCCTACGTTTAGATGCACAAACACCTACCGGTATGTCACAACTGCCTACCGTCCTGAGCGTGGTCACATGCCGTGGCCCACAAGCAAGAGGGACCACTTCGCCCGGATTCGTAGCGGGCTGTGCCACCTAGCTTTGTCTCGGTGCACTCTCTGACGTTTGCACAGGGACACAACTGCCTAACAACACATTTCTCAGAATGTGCCTCTGTTGTTAAGGGGTGCATGCCTCTCTACGGAAGAGAAAAAAAGAAGAAAAGGTAAATCAGGTGGGAGAGCACGGAGAACATTCTAGAAGGGGGAGAATACAAAAGGGAGAATGTGAAGTGAGGCGGGGAGACGAGTGAGCCTTGGATTGGGGGTGCTGGCAGGGCGGGGGGGACTCACTCCAGGTTCTGGTTGGCCCAGCGGGCCGATGGCGGTGGCTCAGGGCGCAGCGGGGGACAGTCTGCACGGCGTGCCGAGAAGCGGCCGTCTGCCCTGGCTTGACCGTTGGCGCTCCCCCCCCAAATTCACCGCTGCACCCGAACCCCCACCGCCCCAGTGGCGAGAGGGAGGCCTTCAGGAGCTGGGCAGGGGGTGAGGGCTCTGCGGGACCCGTGCCCGTCCTGCTCCGTGTTGCTGGGCCGGGCAGAATCCGGGACTGGGCAACTTACAGTGGACGGAATGCACCGGGCTCGCGGTCCCGGGGGCTGGGGGTGCCGGGTCGAGGGGCTGGCACCTGGCTGGGGCTTTCCCGCTGTGTCACAAGCCGGGTGGAGGGAGGGGTAGGTGTCGCATGGCCAGAGAGAGCGGGAAGGGGCTGGACTCGCCCCTTTGCACGCAGTGACCACGAGGAACAGCCCTCGCCATGTGCCCGATCCGCCGACACCTTGAACTCGGACTTTCCAGGTCTCCCCAGGACTGAGAGTGTCTGGGGTTCACAAACCGCCCAGGCATGTTTGTTACGGAGCTCGAGGGTCCCCGCCGGAGTGGCGCGGGGCAGCCCCGGCCGTGGCGCTCTGATGGCCGAGGCTCCGACCAGAGGGTCCCAGCTCAGAGCAGGGGACACCAGCACGGCTTTGGGGACAAGGCAGGACGCAACCCCGGGCCCCAGGAACTCTCTGTGTAACCGGGGCAGGTGGCTGGGCAGGTGAGCCCAGCCCGGCCCTGCAGGGACAGTGACAGTAACGCCGCCGGCCGGAGGGGACGGAGGAGTTGGTGGCCACATCCACACGGGACAGGACTCTGCCTTCCCTGCCACGGCTGCGCCTTCGTAGGAAGGAAGCCCCACTCCGGCCAAAGCCACCTGGATCCACAGAATAACTTGACCAGATAATTGCCGTGTGTGTTTAGAAGAATAAACAGACGAGAATAACCGAGACATTTCTGAAAAGGAAAAAAAAAAATGACAAGAAAGTGACTTGGGTCATTAAAGAGAATGACATAACCACATGCATTGAAACCAATGGGCACCGGCACAGATTTCTGGAAAAAGACTCTCATGTCACACCCTTTCCTCAACCTCTACACCACAACAAAGAACAGATTTGTGAAAAAGAGTTAAATGCAAAAATAAATGAAGATTTCTGTATTTCCCTAGGCTTCTGTATTTCCCTACACTTTTATAATTCCACAGCAAACATGGATTACTTTTGTAGTAAGGGAATAAACAATAAAAGTAGGGAAAAAAAGTGAAGCCTTATATAAACCAGAAGGCAACACAGGTAAACCTTTAACTGATATCAAATGGAACTGGACAATAAAAGAAGTAGATCAATAAACTATTCATAGATTAAAGTTTTCAAATTTCATATATTAAAAAAGCCATAAAAATTGAAAAGCAAATGAGGAAAAATATTTACAGAAAACTTAACAAGGCATTGTTGTCCTTAAGATATTAAAAATGCCTTGCAAATCAACAAGAAAAGCACTAAAATTCCCTGATTTCCCATTCCAAAGACAGTTCAAAATAGAACTACAGCTGTCTAATAAACCTATGACTGATGATTTAAAAATGCACAGAGATAAAATGATGAGGCACCTTCTTCTGAGCCTGCCTGGTGACAGTGAACCACTGACTATTACTAATGACAACGAAGAGTGTTGATCTCAGTTGCCGTAGGCCCTTCCAGGCTCAGCTTGTTCCTTTTTCAGAACACGCCATCATGTGTGTGGGCTAAAACATGTCCCCAACCATTGACTGTCTCTTTTCAGTCCTAAAAGTCAGGCCTAAAGAATTGATTGTGGCGGGGCACAGTAGTCCACGCCTGTAATCCTAGCACTCTGGGAGGCCAAGGTGGGAGGATTGTTCAAGGTCAGGAGTTCGAGACCAGCCTGAGCAAGAGTGAGACCCCGTCTCTACTATAAATAGAAAGAAATTGGCTGGACAACTAAAAACATATAGAAAAAATTAGCCGGGCATGGTGGCGCATCCCTGCAGTCCCAGCTACTCGGGAGGCTGAGGCAGGAGGATCGCTTGAGCCCAGGAGTTTGAGGTTGCTGTGAGCGAGGCTGATGCCACGGCACTCTAGCCCAGGCAACAGAGTGAGACTCTGTCTCAAAAAAAAAAAAAAAAAAAGAATTTATTGGAAATAGTAATGAAAGTAAAAGGAGAGGATATTTATCATAGCATTCTTTACAATAGCAAAAATTTGAATATAATCTTAATGTCCAAAAATAGAAAAAAAATTTATATCAGATGTAGAATGTCATGCTCCTGTTAAAAGGAAGGTTTTCCTTAAGAACAAAAAGAAATGCCCAAAGAAAAACAAAAGCCACTTAAATTGTGTTTGGTAACCATATTGTTGAAGGTAGTGTTACATGCGTACCAGGGGATAACACGAGTGAATCGGGTTGGTGGTGTTGAGTGGCAGGATTTTCATCAAGGGTAAAAGATCATGTTAAGGTAGCCGGGCGTGGTGGCTCACACCTGTAATCCCAGCACTCTGGGAGGCTGAGATGGCAGGATTGCATGAGGCCAGGAGTTTGAGACCAGCCTGGGCAACATAGTGAGACCCTGTCTCTACGAAAAAATTAGCCAGGCACGGTGGCGTTCACCTAAGGTCCTAGCATGGGGAGGATGAGGCAGGAAGATCCCTGAGCCCAGGAGTTTGAGGTGATAGTGAGCTATGACTGTGGCTCTGAACTCTAGCTTGGACAACACAGCAAGACCCTGTCTCTAAATAATAATAATAAAAAAGATCATGTTAGGTAAAACTTGGTAGCCTGGAATTTAAATTAAAAATGGCAGCATGCACTTAGGATGCATTTTATCTTAAAAACAAACAGGCAGACATTTTTCTAGTTCTGTCTGTTAAAAAGGCCTAGAAAACATCACTAATCAGTCTCAATGGGCACTCACAGCACCAGATTAGGGTCTCTACTTATTTCCTCCTTTAAGGAATATACATGTAGGATGAGCATGGACCATCTTGTCAAAATGGAAGCAAAGAAACCGTCAGAGACAGTTGGGGTCACGTATCACGGACTCCGGGGCCACCCTGCAGACACCCACTGGAGACACCTTGAGCATCAACAGAAATGACAGCAATGGACTGAAATGCCCCAAATATGTGTAAATGCATGAGGTCATAATGCTACTAAAGACAGAACTCAGCGGCCACCTTTGGAGGATGCTTGGGAACAAACTCATTATTTTGAAAATTGGTAAATAAGGGGGGAAAATAGAACATCCACCCTGCTGTACTAGAGGGTAACGGAGCAGTCGAAGAGGGGGAGTGTCGCTTTACAGAAGTATTCCAGCTAATAAACAAAGAAGAGGAACAGGATTAGAATATCATGACTTTACAAATCCACAATAAAATAATGGGTCTGGGAGATATTGTCCACAGCTGTTAGTTAGCATTGCTTCCTGCTGGGGTACAACCCCCCCCCCCCACTTAATATTCCTACCCCAAAAGCCAAACCTCAATCCCATCCAGCCTGCAGCTCCACCCACCAATTTACAGGAAATACAGGGTCAGAGGAACATACGGAATGCCACCGCAGGAATGCAATCGCCAAAATCCACATTGAAAACTGCAGGACAAATGACCGGGTTTCTTCAACAAATAAATTGCAAAGAAAAATGAAAGAGAAGGAGGCAGAAGCTACAGGCTAAAAGAGACTTCACGGACAAATCATCTAATCACAACAAAGGCACTGTGTTTGAATCCTGACTCAGACCATGAAAAAGTTATAAACCAACTGGGGAAACCTGAACACCAACCGGATAGTTAACGGATGTTAAGCATTCGTTAACTTTCTGATTTTTATATATAATAAATGGCATTTTGGTGATTTTTTTTTTTTTTTTTTGAGACAGAGTCTCGCTTTGTTGTCCAGGCTAGAGTGAGTGCCGTGGTGTCAGCCTAGCTCACAGCAGCCTCAAACTCCTGGGCTCAAGCGATCCTCCTGCCTCAGCCTCCTGAGTAGCTGGGACTACAGGCATGCGCCACCACGCCCGGCTAATTTTTTTTTTATATATATATATCAGTTGGCCAATTAATTTCTTTCCATTTATAGTAGAGATGGGGTCTTGCTCTTGCTCAGGCTGGTTTCGAACTCCTGACCTCGAGCAATCCGCCCGCCTCGGCCTCCCAGAGAGCTAGGATTACAGGCGTGAGCCACCGCGCCCGGCCTTTGGTGATTTTTTAAAAAGTGTCTTTGATTTTTAAATATTTATAACTGAACTATTTACCAAAAAATAAATATGATGGTAGAATGTCTATAACTTGCTTCCAAATAATTCAGGTGGTCAATAGTTGGGAAACAAGATGTTTCTAGATGAAACAAAACTGGTTATGATTTGATAACTGTTGAAAGCAGGTCATTGGTAGGTGGAGTTCATATTATTCTCTCTCCTTTTGTACAATGCTTGGAATTTTTCATAATAAAAAGGGTCAAATGCAAAATGAGATTTTTTAAAAACAATTTTGTGAATGATGTGGAGATCAGTTCACGGTATGGTAAAGCTGGAAAAAGCTACAAAACTAATATGGGGGGGGGTTCTCTCAGTGTTGCTGTAAGCACATGAATAATTTTGAGGTCCAAAGAAGAGAATTCGATATAATGTTAACAACAACTGTTACCTCTTTATGGTGGCACGATGGGTGGCTTTTACCTCCTTTACATTTTCTGTTTTCTATTACGAATAGGCCTTACTTTATAATTACAGAAATGTGTTTCAAAAAGCACCGCACTTGGAATTTGTCAGGGAAAGCTGTTTGTTATGTTCATAGAGTATTTATTTCTGCTTTGGCCTAATCACTTCCAACAGTCTGAGCAGCCATGAGCCCAGAGACTGTTGCTGTGCAGGGAACCTCCACGTTCAATAAAATAACAGGCCAAGTCAGACTCGCAGTGCCTACAACTCTTTACCGCAAGGGGAAAAATGACCAAGCAGAAAAAGTCCTTTGCAAAGACGGGCAGGGCAGGGCAGGGCCGTCCTGGCAGGGGGCAGCCGGGGCAGCCTGCCCGATGGCGGGGACATGGGTCAGCGACATGGGGTCTGTACTCAGCACACACGAAATGATAAGGCAAGCTCTGTGCAGTGGGAAAAGGAATCCTAACGACCTATTAGCCTAAACCAGGAAGCACAGTTTGGGCCGTCGGGGGGGGAAGAGACTCAGTGAGAGGCTGAAAAAGCAAGAGCCGTCCAAAGTGTGGTGTGGCCGCTTCCCTCCAAACTGCAAACGGAGCCCTCGCCTCTGAAATGCTTTGCCGCCCAGTGTGACAAGTATCTGCCCCACCTGGCTGCCTTGTGCGTCTACGCAGCACCCCTCCTCTTCCTGCCTGACACCTGCTCCCCTGAAATGCACAAGACGGCCCCGTCCTCCCCACGCTCCGAGAGGGGCTCGGCAGCCACGGGTTGCTGGTCACACGGGGCAAAAGCCTCAGATCTCCCTGCAGCCCAGGGGGGCTGGGACACAGACGTCCGAGACCCCCTTCTTCCTGTTTGCGACACTCCTGTTTTGGGGGCCTTCGGGTGCGGTGGGTGTCTCAGTCCCTCCAGCTTTTTGTTAATTTTTATTTATTTTTTGAGACAGAGTCTCACTGTGTTGCCCAGGCTAGAGTGAGTGCCTCCGAGTCAGCCTCGCTCACAGCAACCTCCAACTCCTGGGCTCAAGCCATCCTCCTGCCTCAGCCTCCCGAGTAGCTGGGACTACAGGCATGCGCCACCATGCCCGGCTCATTTTTTTGTATATATATTTTTAGTTGGCCAATTAATTTCTTTCTATTTTTAGTAGAGACGGGGGTCTCGCTCTTGCTCAGGCTGGTCTCGAACTCTTGAGCTAAAAACGATCCTCCCGCCTCGGCCTCCCAGAGTGCTGGGATGACAGGCGTGAGCCACCGCGCCCGGCCAGCTTTTTTGTAACTTAAGGAAATAAATAGGAGTAACTCCCCCTGGGAAAGCCTGCTGGATCGGCTTTCAGAGAGAGCTGCTCTCTGAGACAGGGTGGGGAGCAGAAACAAGCCACTTCACGCTGCTGGCAGCAGGACTGGGGCCTTCCACGAGAGACCCTGCAGAGAAGGGAACCGGTGGCAGCTCAGGAGTCAAATTTCTCCTGCCACTTTGCCCCAAGCGAGCTGAGCGAGCCACTGCCCCCAACCCTGGGGACAAAAGCACTCTCCAGAGAGGGGCGGACCGTGCCCGGGCTGGGGCTGGTCACGGTCAGAGTGGGGCCAGGCCGGCGGGCCACCTCCCTCCCCTCTCCTGACCGGAGTGGCTGTTTCCACCGCAAGGGGCAGGGAAGACAGGCTGGCAGAGCGGGCCAGGGACCTGCCACTTCCTAACTGGCTCCAGCAGTCCTCGCCCCTGGGCCCCATTAGCTCTACACGGTGATTCCACCCAGGGAGGGAGGGACCGCCCAGTGTCACCGTAAATAGATACTCTTACCATGTTTTTTTTTTTTTTTTTTTTTTTTTTTGAGACAGAGTCTCGCTTTGTTGCCCAGGCTAGAGTGAGTGCCGTGGCATCAGCCTGGCTCACAGCAACCTCAATCTCCTGGGCTCGAGCCATCCTTCTGCCTCAGCCTCCCAAGTAGCTGGGACTACAGGCATGCGCCACCATGCCTGGCTAATTTTTTCTATATATATGTTAGTTGGCCAATTAATTTCTTTCTATTTATAGTAGAGACTGGGTCTCGCTCTTGCTCAGGATGGTTTCGAACTCCTGACCTTGAGCAATCCGCCCGCCTCGGCCTCCCAGAGAGCTAGGATTGGAGGCGTGAGCCACAGCGCCCGGCCTTCTTACCATGTTTTAACAGCTCGGATAACTATGGGGACGCTTTGGGGGCATTTTAAACAATTTTTCTACTTTGGAGGGACCAAGGTAAGCGACATGCAACAGCTCTTGCAAAAGGTGCTCATCCAGAAGTTCTTGATAGCACACGGCCGTGGGCACCTGGCACTGCCTGCCTGGGCCTCAGTTTCCTCATCTGTGACATGGGGTAGATAACTGTATCTACCTCACAGGGAGTTTGAGAGAGGATGAAGAGAGGTAACGGGCCGCAAGCAGTCTTGGCAAGCACACAGCATGTGCCCAGCAAGTACTAGCGACGCTGGCTGTGCTTTTTTTCCCTGTTCAAATAATAAGGGTGCGAACTGGAGAAGACAGACAATGAAGTCTATACGAGTTCAGGGAAGAACGGAAGGAAAACACCAGAAGACTGGACACGCTGTGGCAGTCAAAGGAGCGGCCCTGCAGGTTCCTGCCCATCTGCAGCAATCGGATGTTGTGCAACAGATTTGGTTTTGAACCGGTGAGTCTGCTTAGCGCCGTGTTCTTGGCACCAAGCATAGCTCGTGGCACATAGTAGGAGCTTATTAAATATTTTGGCAGGGTAGGAGAAAGGAACTGTGATCCAAGTAGCCATATACTCAAAACATTTCCTCTGCTCCACGCCTGGTAAACATTGCCACGTAACTGAACTCTTGTTTTATTACCAACATTTTGCAGGTGACATTGAGTCTCCGAGAGGTTAAGTCAAAGGTATTTTTTCCTCCAGCAAACAGGCCCAATCCCCAACGCAGCTTTTAAACAAAAGCAGCTGAGGCATTTACTCTGGTCAGTAATGAAAATTCAACATTCTTCTGTCATTGATATAACTTATAGGGTGCTTTTCATATCGATCCCTTTTATCTTTGCATTTGAGGCTAAGATAAACCTGTATGCATTTAACTTATTTCAGTCATTTAAAGGAATAAAGAACAAAAGAGAAGAATCTGTATTAAATCAGGCACAATAAGAGGAAACATTTTTAACAAAATATTATGCTAAGAGCTTCAAGTTTCTATAAATCAACCCCATTGAATAATCCCTAAATTACTATCGTTGTGCTATTCAACACTCCCCCCTCCCTCCAATTCACGACGGCTGATGAAAGCGCCAAATCAGGCCAAATACACAAAGTCGCAAGAATTTTTAACTTAATTTTGACTCTGCATTACTGAAGCAACAAAAACAAACAATCAGAACCTTCTGGGATTTAACAAATTTAACTACAAATCACAAGTCGGATCCTTTCGACAATTAGATGCCTATAGAAAAAGAATGTTTCCCAAATCAAATTTCCCGGATTTTTTCATTAACAAATGAATGTCCCTGCGGTTCGCTCTTCGGAACTAGAGCCAACGTGGAAATTGGTGTGAAAATGAGCAAACATTTATGAAGAGCAGACAACTGCAGGAGGAAGAGGAGGAGAAGACGGGAGGGCAGCATTTGCCATTTATTTGGTATAATGAGCTAAGCAGAACCGCGCACCTTGCCCGAATCCTGCGCAGGGCTGGATGTTCACAGGGCCAGTGGGTGCAGGGTTAGGTGCCATTTCCCGCCTCACTGCACAGCTATTAAATAAAGGGAAATATATGTATTTTTAAAGTGTGATTGGACTTCGGCAGCACTGATGGGGTTTTTTGCTCCACTTGTTTTGGGAGCCGCGAACCTTTAAGCTACAACCAGGGTTTTTACACCAGGCTGGGTAACACGCACGCAATGCAAAGATCGCTTTCTGTCACCTCTGGAGAACACACCAACATTTACGATTTTTTTAAGTGTCTGCGAAAACTCTGCTTTTCATCAGAGGTGTGCAAACGAGTCTATTTTCTCAGACAGCCCGGGACGTAGGCAGGTTTGGTTTTCTTTTCCAGAGCTCATTCTGTGAGGCTGGGTGAAACCGTCCCTAGGTCTGGAAGGGTGCCCGGAGCAAGAAGGGCAAGGGGGCAGGACTGATAATGATAATAAGCATGTATTGAGCACTTACTGCATGCCATGCGATGTAGAGACAGTCATTGAGACGCCACCCCCCCAACCCCCCCGTGAGGTGGGTAATGTTAGGATCTCTGTTTTGCAGGTGAGGAAACCGAGGCAGGGGAAGTTAATGAACTAACTGCCCGAGGTCACGCAGCTGAGAGCACCCGCCGGAGACTCCCCCGGTTGCTTTCCAAACGCGAGCCAGCCATGCGGGCCCCTGCCGTCGCGTAAACACAGGGGGTGTCTGGATGGGAGCAGACGTTTCGTTTATAAACAAGGAAGAGCTCGAACATCTGCTCCTCCCTTTGCAGGCGCGGACACTGAGCAGGTACGAGCCCTTTGACCTGCCTGGTCCACACAGCGTAAATACAGGGGGGCCCACTCCTTTTCCAAAACCAGCCTGGGCTGCAGAGACCTCAGGAACGAGCCTCTTGCTCTGGGCTTCCAGATGACGGATGTGGGCAGGGGTGCAGCTTAGGGGGAGAAATCTGACCCCCCCACACCTGCAGGTGTCATGCACGCACCCCCTTTTTATTGCAATAACACACACACAACGCAAGCGCACCATCGTGACCATTTCTAAGTGCACGGTTCGGTGGCATTAGTTATTTATGTTGTGCAGACGTCACCACCATCAGTCTCCTCTTCTCAGACTGAAACTTTGTCCCGGTTAAACACTGACGTCCCGTTCCCCTCCCCCAGCCCCTGGCAGCCACCATTCTCCTGTCTGTCTCTACGAATTCGCCTACTCTAGGCAACTCCCATGAGTAAAAGCATACAGCGTCTGTCCTCTCGTGACCGTTGGCTTACTCCACTCCGCACGACGTCCCAAAGGTTCATCTGTGCTGTGGCGTGTGCCGATTTCCTTCCTTTTTAGGGCTCGGTGTTATTCTGCAGTAGGGACAGCCCACATTTTGTTTGCTCGCCCGTCTGCCAACGGGCACTTGAGTGGCTTCCACGTTCACGCAGCCCATTGAGACACAATGCATCGCTTCTCCCCGGTGTGACACACAGATCGCAAGCCCGTGGTTGTTTAGAAGGCACCGCAGCCCGGGCCACGTGGGAGGCTCTGGCCACCACTCCGCCTGCCCGTGGAAACGCAGGAATCCCGGCTCTGAGCTGCTGGAGTGGCCCACTTATCCCTTAAAGAACACGGAAGGCTGGATTTTTAAAGGACTTCCACATTTTAAAACTGTCAATACTTTAAAACACTGTGCAAGCCAAACTAAACTGGCCAGAAGCTGGGTTTGGCCCTCAAACCCACCCCCGGTGGAACCTCAGCCTTGTAACGCTTCCATGCAGCAGGGTTTTGTAGACAAGCACACAGCTCAGAGAGGCTGAGTTGCCCCAAAGCCACAAAACAGCACCTGTCCTCGAAAGGAAGCCGTCGGCTCCAAGCCCAGTCTCCTTCCAAAATGCCACTGCTGCCCGCCTGAACATACCTTGCAAATGACGAGACATATTTAATATATGGTTGTTAGCACGAGTGAAGGGCTGGCTTTCAGCAGAGCCCTAAAAAATAGCTCATTCGATTTAAAAAGTACATACGAAGGCCAGCCAGGTGGGGGACACGGGTCTTATTAAGTGTGCCCATCCTCCCAGTGGCAAAAACAAATAATGCTTCTTCTATCTTTGCAACCTTGCACGACACGTACACTGAACTCATCGAGAACCAGGGGGTGGCCCTCCCGCTGTTAATCAAGAGCCCAGCCAGTGACGGCTTCGGAGGCAGGGGGCTCAGAGGTCCTGCAGTGAGCTCTGGGGTCCCGGGAACACCAGGTTGCCATTAACCCTTAGCGTACAACTCTTTAGCCTGACTGGACTCCCTAAAATCGGAGATGCCGGGTTCTTCGGGGAGAAAGAAGGGCTTAAAACGGAGCATCTGTTTTCCCTCTCAGAGGGTCAGGAGCCCAGACCAGGTTTAAAAGCATTCTTCACACGGAGGCAGATAACCCCTCTGACACTCCCAGCCAGCCTGCTGTGGGGGTCGCTGACCCCTCCTCACGCTGGGGCGTCCCGCAGCACCCAGGGCAAGGCTGGGCCGCTTTCAGAGCCTGCAAAAGAGGAGGAGGCCCTCTCTGGCCTTGGTGTGCTTTCTGGGCCTCTCTGGAATATTCCAGCATGCTCTGATCCCTTTGGTATTGGCAACACAGCTGTGAGCAGCCTCTCCCTGGTGGGGATCCCATTCTAGCGGGACCCGGGGGGCAAAGCGATAGAGCAAGTAGCTGACCTAGCGGTTAGGAAGGGGGGCGAGTCCCTACCTCGGGGAGGCAGCGGGCGACTGACTGGGACGGTGACTATCGGCCCCTGGCAGGGGTCGCTCTCTCCCGTCCAGCTCCAGGAAACTGACGCCACAACGCCTTTGAGAAAGCCTTTCGAGAGACAGAGACCTTCACGGACACGAGGCCACCTAAAAGCCACCATGTCCCCATCACCTGCTTGCTCAGCCTCCCCCAGCCCCTCCCCCACTTGGTCCCATGGCCCATCTTTAACAGTGGCACAGACAGGACCGCAGACGCGAGGGGTGCCAGGTCTGGGGAGCGCAGAACAGCCCCCACCGGCCGCTAACAGCATAGTCCTAGCTGTCACCGTTGTTGTCACCATAGCTTTTTTAAAAAAAAAAAAAGCCAAGATTTTTTTTCTTAGAGTTGTCACAGAAGAAAGAGCTGGCCTTGTTCATGCGATCATTCTAAGGTTCCCTAAGCCGGAGGTGTCCGCTGCTTTCAAACACGGCTGCAGGAAACTGAGGCAGGCCTGGGCACCGTCATGCCCAGCCCCAGGTGCCAGGGCCCCACGTTCTGGGCTTTGCAATCCGCAGGACCGGTGTGTGGCTCTTTCCTCAGCTCTGCTGACAGGGGCAATGGCCCCGGCCACACCCGCCGTCCCTTGGCCACAAAAGAAAACAACCAGCAATGGTCACAGCCAGGACATTCCCGCCCCGCTGGGCGGGGCTGTCAGAGCAGCTCTGGCCACACCAGGCTGGCCAGGTGGAAGGACGCCGTGTCTGAGGCCAGCAGGTGACACGGCAGTCCCAGTGAGGCAGCAGAATGGATGTGGGGATCATGGGAGGCCAGTGCATGTCCCTATTCTAACTGTGAGACGGAAGAGCAAGGTACGGCCTCAGTTTCCCTAGCTATAAAATGGGGATAATAGTCCCCACACCGGGCATTTATTTGGAAGAATAAGTAAAATAACAGACATAAAATACATATGTATATAAAATGTAAAATGCGGCAGGGCGTGGTGGCTCACACCTGCAATCCTAGCACTCTGGGAGGCCGAGGCAGGAGGATTGCTCGAGGTCAGGAGTTCGAAACCAGCCTGAGCAAGAGCGAGACCCTATCTCTACTATAAATAGAAAGAAATTAATTGGCCAACTAATATATATATAGAAAAAACTAGCCGGGCATGGTGGCACATGCCTGTAGTCCCAGCTACTCGGGAGGCTGAGGCAGGAGGATCGCTTGAGCCCAGGATTTTGAGGTTGCTGTGAGCGAGGCTGACGCCACGGCACTCACTCTAGCCTGGGCAACAAAGTGAGACTCTGTCTCAAAAAAAATAAAAAATAAATAAATAAATAAATAAAATGTAAAATGCCACGGCAGCACACTCTACTATATTGTTGTTACAGGTGTACGCTGGAGAAACTCATAACGGGGTGAGTCGAGACGTCCTGAGTCGGAGCCCTCTATTTTATACCCCAGTCCCTTTGCACAGCTCACTGTCCCATTTCTGAACCCAGGTCGTTCGGGAGGGGACAGGAGCTTCTGCTGCCGGGAGGCCCCGGGGAAGGAGAGTGCTTGGAGGTTGTGCAGAAACGCCAGGGTCTTGCCGTCCCGTCCCTGGGGGAGACTGTCCCACCCTCCCAGCCAGCAACCTCTAGGTGACAAGCACTCCCTGATGTCTGTTCTGGGTGTCCCTAAGCCGGGGGGCTGGGCACCCCGAGTGGCCCCACCCTGCCCCATGCCAGGGGAAGTGAGTTCGTCAGATGCACCCAAAGGGGCAATCTCCGCAGAAACCTGTGCTGCTTTGTTGGGGAGTGGGGTGTCAGAACTACACAGAGGAGGGCACACGTGTGCTAGTTTGAAGGATATAGCGGAATTTTCTAGATCTCTCAAACGTCTACTTGTATGTTGCCAAGTTCCCACCCCGCGGCACACCCCCGGTGACATTTCTGCCAAAGCCAGATGCTGCTTCTCCTCTTACTGATTTAATTTTTTAAAATAGACTTGTTTTTTTTTTTTAGAGGTTATTTTAAAAGTAAACATTATACATTATGGTAAACAAAAAAAAAAAAACCAGTTCCACTTGCCAAAAATAGAAAGAAATTCTAAAAATAAATATAAAAGAGGGAAGTTATTAAATTATAACCAGATACAACCGCAGCTGGGGCCCGAGGCCTGCTCTGTCGGCTAGAGCGGGGACCGGCAAGCGTTGGGGACGCGCCATGGTCTCCAGTGAGACCTTCTCCGGGACATCAGGGAGGAAGAGCAGGAAGGGCAGGCTCTCAGAGTGCACGGACGCCTGCCATGCCCCGCCTGTGCACGGCACGACGGCACTCCCGGGGAGAAGCTGCCTCAGCTGGAGACGACGGTGAGGAGTTCCCGGTGCCAGGAAGAGGAGGGTAAGAACCGAGCTCCGGGGAAGGTGAAGGAAGGAGCGCGACACCCGCAGCTCCCATTCCCCGAGGGCTGCCCGGGGTCACGCACCCCCCAGGGCTGCAGGGAATCGCTTCTTTGCACCCCCTCCCTGCCGCAAGAGCAGGTGCCCCACACCCACACCTGCACCTCCCCCTTGTCCCTCGCAGCTGAGCTGACGTCCCACTGTGTCCCCGTTTCTGTCCCTTGAGCCCTCCCCGCACCGTGACCTCCGACCTTGTCCCCGTTTCCTGTCCCTGGAACCCTCCCCGCACCCTGACCTCTGACCTTGTCCCCGTTTCCCTCCCTGGAACCCTCCCTGCGCCCTGACCTCTGACCTTGTCCCCGTTTCCCTCCCTGGAACCCTCCCCGCGCCCTGACCTCCGACCTTGTCCCTGTTTCCCGTCCCTGGAACCCTCCCCGCGCCCTGACCTCCGACCTTGTCCCTGTTTC
>VSMF01164207.1:21478-58721 GCA_008750915.1 Microcebus jonahi
CCCTCCCCGCGCCCTGACCTCCGACCTTGTCCCTGTTTCCCGTCCCTGGAACCCTCCCCGCGCCCTGACCTCTGACCTTGTCCCCGTTTCCTGTCCCTGGAACCCTCCCCGCACCCTGACCTCCGACCTTGTCCCCATTTCCGTCCCTGGAACCCTCCCCTCGCCCTGACCTCCGACCTTGTCCCCGTTTCCCGTCCCTGGAGCCCTCCCCGCGCCCCGCGGCCAGAGGCTTAAGAGGGAAGGGCTGGGCGAGGTCATGGTGCTGGGGGACAGGCCCTGATGTCTCATTTATAAATTCGTTAACTTTTAAAAATTAGTAACAGGTTTTTTTTCTGGTAAAAATCACGTAACATAACACTTGGTGTCACAGTCATTTTACTTGCAAGCTCGGTGGCGTGAGGCTCACTCACAGTGGCCCTCGGCTGGGCGCGGTGGCCCTCGGGCAGGCGGGCTCCTGGAGGGCAGACCCCCGCCGGCCCGGCTCACCAGCTAGAACTGTCCTCCTCGCTCTGAAACAGCCCAGAAAAACCGCCCCGAACCACACAAGCCGGGCAGTGTCCCCGAGGCTGCGCAGACTTCCACCTCCCCGCCCAGACCCACGGCCGCCCTCACCCCAGAAGGGTGCCGGGCGGAAAGATCTGGAAGGTCTGAACCTAAGCCCACGATCAGGCCAGAGGGCGGGAAAGGACACAGAGGTGCGAGACAGGGAGGTGGATGAAATCAGAATGGGGGTCAAAGGCCGGGCCACGCGGGCAGACACTCGGCTCACGCCACACGGGCACCCGCTCAGCCGGAAATCCAGAAGTTTCCCCAGTGTTCCCGGGACCTGCTGCCTAGAAGCACCTGGACTCCCACGGAACACACAGGCTCCTCCTGTAGCACGACGGCCCGGATACCTCCAGGGCCACTCGGTGGTGCCCGGTCCCAGAGCCGCACTGAAGCCCGCGGCCGTCCCCAGGGAACCCTCAGGAGCCACCAGAGTCCCTGCGTTAGTCCGTTCCTGGCTGGCCCGTGCCGTGACCCTCCCCAAGTCTCCCTTCTGCGCGGCGGAGCGTGGGAGCCGGCTCTGCAAATAAGCGATCAGCTCCCTTGCAAGAGGTGGTTCCAGAAAAACTACCTGCTCCCGCGGCCAGCTTCACCGGGCCACCCGGGCACCCCTAGTGTAGGGTCGGGGCGCCAGGGAAGCGGAGGGCTCTCTGGACGGCCAATCTGAGAGTATTTAATGGAGAGTCACTTAGGAAGCTTGGACAAGGCACAGTGCAGCTCCTGGGCTGTGGCCGTGGGTTATTCATCACCCCCGATTAATTATGTTTTTTATATTTTCTGACGCTTTGACATCTCGGGGCGGCTCCCTGGCCAGGGAGAGACTCCGCTTCCAGGGCTAGTTCTTAGAGAAGTGAACAACTTGCCTTTAAGGCATGCCTTTCACATGCCAACCAACACCCCCCACTCCCTGCCCACCCTCCCACCGCCCCTTTGTCTAGCTCTCCCTCTCCTCTGCCCCAATCACCCAGGTACCAAATAGCTGGGGCCCAGCCCCATAGCCCAGAGCCTGCCGGAATATTCTAATTAGCCAAACAAGCCGACCTGCCTCACCCCTTCCCTTCCCTGCAAGTCCCAAGAAAGGCTCAGCCCAGACTCCTCCCTGCCCCCCACCCGCCGCCTGGCCTGCGTGCTGTGGGAACTGCCGTTCTTCCCAGCAGCTGTCCCCATGTCTGTCATCTTACCACACCTAGTGAAAATAAACTCCTAAGTCCAGGCTAGGCCAACCCCGAGGATTGAAGGGGCTGGGGGGAGGAGGCAGCTGCCTGGAGAAGCCGCAGGAAAGGGGCTGCAGGGACATTCCTTGCTTGAGGGACACATGGCCCTTGGGTGAGTCAGCTAAGACCCAGCTGGAAGCCACAGCCAATCCGGGGCAGCCTCCCAGGGCCCAGAGCAGGGTGCACCAGGGCGTGGGATGTGTCTAGAAGAGCCAGAGCAGATGCCTGGCACCCTCGGGGCCTGCTCCAAGAAGGTCCGACTCGGTAGCTTTTCACCGGGGCCTGGGAATTTTCCTCCAGTGCTTCCTAGATTTTTCTGATGCATGGCCAGATACAGGTTACACACTATGAAATGAAGGCCCTGTCAATATCGACAATATTAGCAATGGCTACAGCAGCCACAGCGACCATGCACAGAGCACTTCTGTGCCAGGCGCTCATAATGCATAACTCCTAATTTCCACAACACCCCTGAAAGGTTAAGTGTTATCACTCCTATTTTATAGATGGGGAAACTGAGGCTTAGGCTGATTAAGTAACTTGCCCCAGGGTCATGCAGCTTGTCAGTGGAAAAGCTGGGATGTCAGGTCGGTCTAAAAGCTAACATAGTCAGTCGGCCCTTCACGGGTTCCAGATTTGTGGGTTTAACCAACCACGGATTGAAAATATTTAGGGGGAAATAAAAACAGCAATAAAAAATAACGATACAACAATAAAAATACAAATACAGTATGACAACTAGTTACATAGCATTTACATCCTATCAGGTGTCATAAGTAACCTAGAGTTGGTTTAAAGAGGATGAGCACGGGTTATATGCAAACATTATGCCATTTCATGTAAGGGACTTCAGCACCCGTGGATTTGGGTCCTGGGACCAAAGCCGACCCCAAACCCAGGGATGACTCGCCGCCAATCAGTCAAGACTGTAGGGTCGCCCGCCGTGACTCTACACTCCCCAAACCTTTCCCAGTGGCCTTGACGTGACTCTCACCATGCTGCCCAGCATCCTAGGGGTTTTGTTGATGGTTGCTTACAATAAAAAAGCACCTCGACATCTTTGAAAGAAAGATGCTGAACAACCACACCACGTTATTAATTTCACGTTCAAAGGAGCTCATTTTCCGTAGTAAGATGTGAGCATTTTTATTTCCCTGCAACGTGAAGAAGCAGTGTTGAGCTTGAAGGTGTCCACTCTGTGCCACCTCAGCCTCGGCCAAAAGAAAGCAGATTTTAGCAAGAGAGCTAAAGGTCAGTCCCAGCGAGGAACGTGGCTTTGCTTTGAAAACTTTTTCAGAACAAGAGTTCTTAACCTGGGCTACAGGAAATTCTCAGAGCCCTGAAGTTACACATGAGATTTTGCATGAATGGGCACTTCTGTCCGAGCCCTTCGCTTTCATTACATTCTCAAAGGAGCCTCGGAAAGCCAGAATTTTATCTCAGTTTCTTTCATAACCAACTTTAAAGGTTACCCTGCCTGATTCCTCTTCTCTCGTTTTCAGTAAAACTATGGCCTGCTCCGAAAAACATGCAGTCAGTGAAATTTAGTTCCCAAATATTTTATGATACTATAGAGCGGTGGGCTGCATAAAAAAATAAATTTTAAAAGGTCCTGTTCGCTTATCTTATTCATAACTAAACAATTATTTTATTGGATTTCACTTCGAGGTTTTTACTGAAAATATTTTTTTTCTCTAAAACTCAGTGTCTTTTCTTCCCTTGTGGGGGGTCAAAGAAAAAAAATTCACATTGAACCAGTTCAGTGAACTTGTCCTGTTTCTTTCTGAACCTTTCTGACTGTAGAGGAATGTGGCCCATCGAGGACTTATGCTGTAGGTGTGTTTTTATTAGATAAATATTCATCTAGTCACTCAGCACGTTTTTAATTGAGTGTTGTTCCAGGCCCCGGTTCAGGTATAGAGGGTGCCAGCGTGGACCCAAAGGGTCAACTGCTCCCAAGAAACTTGCATTCTAGTAGGGGACCCAGACCACAGACCACGAACCAGAGAGACAGAAAGAAAAGAAGACAGTAATAAAGCATTGCATTCGTTCCTGGGGCTGCCTGTATGGCCACCCACAAATTGGCTGGCTTAAAACAACAGAAATTGATTCTTTCCCAGTTCTGGAGGCCACGAGTTCAAAATCAAGGGGTTGCCGAGGCCATATTCCCTCTGAAGGCCCCAGGGAAGAGCCCTTCCTGCCGTTCTCCCGGCTTCCTGTGGCCGCCAGCAATCCCTGGCGATCCTCAGCTGGTAGACACGTCACCCCATCTCTGTGTCTGTCCTCATGCAGCGCTTGCCCAGTGTCTCAGTCTCCCTTGTCCCCAGTGGGGGCCGGGGTTTGGCGAAGACCCCCCACACACACACTCCACTGCGATCCCATCTTGCCTTGCTTATATCTGCAAGACCCCATTTCCAAATACGGCCATAGTCAACACGCACTGGGGTCAGAACTTTACGGACCTTGTTGAGGGACACGATTTAACCCACGACAATGCCATACAAAAAATTAAGCGGCCCTCTGGGAGACAGAAAGTGCCGGGTGCCGAGACGTCTGGGAGGAGGCGTCATCGGAGCAGGGACCCGAATGAAGTGAAAGGACCACGCACAGGGACGTCAGGGTGTGGGGGTCTGGGCGGAGCCCCCAGCACGGGCGCCAAGCTGGGGTGCCTGCCCTTCCAACACTCGGAAGCCAGGAGACAGCAACTGTTTGCTGTGGAAGAGGTTCCACTTTGCGCAGGTTTCTTTGCAGCAACAGAAAACGTTGTCAGTCGCCCTGCGGTGGCCTTGCCCGCTGTATTGTGTCCTGTTGCTGTACAACAAGTCACCACCAATGTAACTGCTTTAAGCTCAACTCGCAGTTTCTGCAGGGAACAAGCCCGAGCCCTCCGCCCAGGCTGTCTTGAGGCTGGGATGATCGTACAGCCCGAGGGGCTGGGCTCCTTTCTAGAGCACAGGGGCCTCTTTCAGGCTCCCGTGGTTGTTGGCAGAATTCAGTTCCTTGCAGTTGGCAGGGCGTGGTGGCTCACGCCTGTAATCCTAGCACTCTGGGAGGCCGAGGCGGGCGGATTGCTCAAGGTCAGGAGTTCGAAACCAGCCTGAGCAAGAGTGAGACCCCCATCTCTACTATAAATAGAAAGAAAATTAATTGGCAAACTAATACATATAGAAAAAATTAGCCGGGTATGGTGGCGCATGCTTGTTGTCCCAGCTACTCGGGAGGCTGAGGCAGGAGGATTGCTTGAGCCCAGGAGGTTGAGGTTGCTGTGAGCGAGGCTGACGCCACGGCACTCACTCTAGCCTGGGCAACAAAGTGAGACTCTGTCTCAAAAAAAAAAAAAGTTCCTTGCAGTTGTAGGACAGAGGCCCCCATTTTCTCGCCTGCTGCTGGGCAAGGGCCCCTCTTAGCTCCCAGACGTGGCCCACAGTTCCTGGCCACGAGGACCCTCCAGAACTCTCAGGCTGCACGCCCCCTGCACCCCCTGCCTCTCACCCCCAGACTCAGACTGGAAGGGCTCATGTGATCAGGCCAGGCCCACCTGGACAACTCCCCGTTGGTACACTCGAAGTCAACTGATTAGTGACCTTAATGACATGGGCAAAATCCCTTTCCCATGTAATGCAACACAATCACGGTGTTAATAGCCCATCATGCTCACAGATTCCGCCTACACTGGAGGGAAGAGAATACAAAAGTGTGTGCTGCAGGAGGCAGAGATCTTGCGGGCTATTTTAGGTCTTGCCTGCCGTGCTCGTCTTCGGCTCACGTTGCTGGAACCGTTGGTGTTCTGGGAGCCACACACGTGCTCTGCGTGTGGGCAGCGTGTGCTGTCCACGATGTGGCCAGAATAAAGGCAGGGGGCCTGGGCATCTGCTCCGTGCCAGACACCATCTGGGGACTTCGTAGGTGCTATTGCAGCACCGGCGTTATTAACTTCCCTGTTGTATGGACCAGAAAAATAAGGCTCAAATGACTTAGATGACTTCTCTACAATCCCAAATACAAAGTGGTGGAGGCAGGGTCTGAACCCAGGGTTCCCAGGAAGGCAGGATTCTGGTGCTGGCTCTATTCCTATCCACTCCTGTCTCCCGCTCCTCTGGGCTCACTCTGCCCATCCACACAGTGGGGCTAACAGAACCCCCACTCGGATGCCCTCCCTGGGCTGCCGTTTGGCTTCTGCAAGGAATAATGGCTGGACCTGCACCTTCTAGACAGTAAAGAGCCATACAAGGCTGAGAGACCGTGGCTGTTGACATTACTTTTAAGCACGTTTATGTCCACTTACTGGAAGAATTTGTTTTCTGAGCAACCCGAGGATTCAGAAAACAACCAAGCCATGAAGTCATCTCGAGGCTGGCAAAGGTCTGAGCAGGAGAAACAGCGACTGGAGTTTGGGGAACGGCATCAGGCTGTGCTACAACAATAAGAGACGCTAGGCACGCATAGATTGTCCCTGCCCCACACGAGAGACACAGGCTCTTCCAGTTTTACCCATATTTATGCAGGATACTGAGTCACCGGTGTAGCCCGGCAATCCATCTTGCCTGAAAACAAATGGCTTTGTGTAAATGAAAAGCAGACGGCGTAAGCAGAATGTCCCCCAAAAGAGTGTCTTTCGTGTCTCCTTATTAGGCGCTGGTGGGGCTTTCGGAGAGTCTGGCCTCAAAGGGAGACGTGTGGTTAATTGCTGTGCATGTTGCCTAATCTGGAAGCAAAACCCTTGAAGGACATCTGAAGGTTCATCTTGGAAACGCAAAACAGCCTGGAGGACCCTCTTCAAGCGAAAACACGTCTGTTTGCAACAGTCAATGTATCCCTCCCCCCTTCCCTCTCCTCCCAGAAGAACGTAGAACAAGGAGAGGAAATCATTTGTGTCTCAGGCTAGCATTATTTTGGACGTTGATTATAATGAGTGAAGTTTGCTGTTCTGATGCTCTGGGCAGTCCTGCGGGGTTCAGGAGTGATTGGCCCCATTTCACAGATGAGAAAGTCCAGGCCGAGAGAGAAGTAAACGTGAGAAGGCAGGTGCCAGCGAGAGGGGCAGCCTCGCAGGCCCCCCATTCCAGTTGAGGGAGGTCTTAGGGCCTGGACACAGTGGGGCACACGGCTAGGGTCAGGGGGACAGAGCATGAGATTCCAGCCACGGGGGAAGCAGGCGGGGGAGAGGCCAGGCCGGGGGCCCTGCAGGACCCAGCTCAGTCTAGCCGGGGGATGAGCCAGAGGATGCGGCCCCCCCACCCCCCACTGGGGGTTAGACATCAAAGCTCCCCGGGAGCCACATTCAGGAGATGGGAAGACACCAGGGTTTGGCCAGAAGAACCAACAAATTGCCAAGACGCCTGGAGAGAGGCCGGCAGGACCCAGTGGGGTTTAGGAGACGGTGGAAAGAAACCGGGATCAGCCTGGACTAGCTGGGACAGCCGCGCTGCAGCAGGAACGGCCCTCCAGAGCCAGGCGACAGCCTCGCTTGTCACCCAACCTGCATAGCGTCCGTGCACCGCCCCAGTGCTGCGCGCTTTCCTGGCTCTGGTCCCTTTAACTTTGCAGCTGCAAAGCTGCCTTCCAGCACCTTCCCTATCGGCGCTGAGGCCCGCAGCCTGGGAAACATCTGGGAGGACTCCCCCCAAAGGGGTCCCATCTGGACAGCAAGCATGTCTGATGCCAGCCAACCCCCTCCCTTCCTGTGTCCACGGAGAGAGTGTCTGGAGAGATCAAATTCATGTTTTCAATTAATATCTGGGAAAAATACCCGAGGCCAGCGGTTTCATCTGCGGAGCCAGATGCACTTGGGTTTAAAGAGAAGTAGCTAGGAAAGACGCCGAGGGAGCCCTTTTGAAGGCTCTGGTGCCTTCTGGTGTCCCCTTGATTCGGAGAAGAATGTGAAAAGGACTCCCATTCCCCCCCTCCCCCCAGAACAAGGGCACAGAGAGGCAAGTGACACACACAGAGATGCCAAAATTTCTGGCATGCACCGATCATCAAAACACCACCGGTGTTCCAAGAGGGCCTGCTCTCCCAAACACTGAGTTCCCCTGTCACCTGGCTTCCCCGGGGACAAGCAAGGCAGGGAGGTGGCCAGGCCTCAGTGGCCCCAGCCTCGGTGGCCTGGGACCTTCATCAGGGCCCGACTAATCGCCGCAGTAGGGACTACGATGAGCATCACGGTGTAACAGCCGACATTCGCTGAACACTGAACGTGGTCAGGCACTTTTACGTGCGGGATCTAACATGAAGCACGTGCGCTACTTATACCCATTTCACAGCTGGAGAAACAGAGGTTCACAGAGGTCCAGCCACCTGCCCAGAGTTGCGCCGCTGTGCGGGCTGGGGAGGGCCCTGGACACAGGCATCTTGCTCCGGGGCCCATGCGCCTGACCCCGGCAGCGCCCAAACCCCGAGCCGCCGCCTCCACGCCCCTCCCGGCCCGGTCACTGGGCGGCCGCCCTTGTCACCTGCGCTCGGGGACATGGCTCGCCTACAACCCGAGCGGCAGCCGGAGGCCACGCTTCCCCGTGCACGCGTCTACAACTCTTCATCACACTCCAGAGAGGAAGGCGGGTCTTCCGGACCAGCGGGCTCAGTCGCCAGAGGGAGTATGGGGGACACTGCGCAGAGATGATGACGCATTTTGGGGACGAGCGGAAAAATCTGGATTTGGACTGAAATTATGTGATGCTCAGGATTCATACTGATCGTAGGTGTGATAATGACACTGTGATTATGTGGGAAGAAAAAAGAAAAAAGCCCCAATCCCTGAGGGATGCAGAATAAAATACTTGTAAATAAAATACAACGTTTCACTTTATAACACGGCCGTGCGTCACTTGACAATTGGGCCACTCCGGAAGCAACGTGTTGCCGGGCGATCTTGCCTTGTGAGCGTCATGGGGTGTGTTTGCAAGACCCGGATGGAGGCGCTTAGCACACACCTGGGCTGCGTGCTCTAGCCTGCCGCTCGATCCTGGGCCACACCCCGGGCAGCGGGTGACTGTTCTGAGCCCTGGGGCCACTGGAACACGGTGCTAAGCGTTTAAGCATCTAAATAAATCTAAACGCAGAAAAGGTAAAGTAAAAATAGGGTGTGTTACAATCTTACAGGACCACCGTATAGTCTATGATCGACTGAAACATCCTCATGCTGTGCATGACTTTACTCTAGAAAAAAAATGGAAAAAAAGCAAAAAAAAAAAAAAAAAAAAAGGTAGAGACCATAAATGAAACCAGATCAGAAAACTGATGGTAAATATTGAAGCTAAGGGAAGAGCTCTTGGAGAGATCATAGACTATTTTTCAAACAAAACTAAATTATGGGCCGGGCGCGGTGGCTCACGCTTGTAATCCTAGCACTCTGGGAGGCCGAGGCGGGCGGATTGCTCAAGGTCAGGAGTTGAAACCAGCGTGAGCGAGACCCCGTCTCTACCAAAAAAAATAGAAAGAAGTTAATTGGCCAACTAATATATATATATAAAAAATTAGCCGGGCATGGTGGCTCGTGCCTGTAGTCCCAGCTACTCGGGAGGCTGAGACAGGAGGATCGCTTGAGCCCAGGAGTTTGAGGTTGCTGTGAGCTAGGCTGACGCCACGGCACTCACTCTAGCCTGGGCAACAAAGCGAGACTCTGTCTCAAAAAAAAAAAAAAAAAAAAAAAAAAACTAAATTATGCCTCCCTTGGACAGGCCAGATTCCAGGCCCTAACCATAACCCCAACCCCTAACCCTAACCCCTAACCCTAACGCTAACCTCAACCCCTAAGCCTAACCCTGCTGCCTGGGGATCTACAGCCACCCCAGGGTGCTCGCTGTTTCTACCCAGCAGGCCCTGCTGCACAGCCCAACCCCCAGAGCTCCTGACCCTGCAGCCCACCCCAAAACCCCGCCATACCACCGGAACCCAGCTTGAAAGCACCAGGCCTGTGACATTCTTTTATTATAAACAAGACGACGACCCCATAGATAATTCCCAGCCTCTTGCCTTGCATGGCATGTCTTTGTAGTGTCTCGAACGCGGCCAACAGCAGCGTCTCCCTTATTCTACATTCAACTGCCCAAACCCAAAAGGAAACTTCGCAGGGGAAATTTCCAAGGTAAATAAAAATCTAGTCAACACAGAGAACAGCTAGACTAGATATCTAGTCTACAAGGACGTGGAAAGTCGGCTCCTTACAGGTTTGAGTGGTTTTGGCTATCTGAATGCAATCTTTGTCTAAGATGTCAGGGATATCCACACACATTCTTAAAATCAAAAATAAATGCGACCACACACAAAAATTAACTCAGTATGGCACAAAGACCTAAACTTAAGAACTAAAACTATAAAATTCTTAAAAGAAAACATAGGGGAAATTTTTCATGGCATTGGATTTGGCGATAATTTCTTGTATGTAACACATGCAACAACAACAAAAAAATAGATAAACTGGACTTCATCAAAATTAAAAACTTTTCTGGGCCAGGTGTAGTGGCTCACACCTGTAATCCTAGCACTCTGGGAGGCCAAGGCAAGGGGATCATTTGAGCTCAGGAGTTGGAGACCAGCCTGAGCAAGAGTGAGAGACCCCGTTTCTACTAAAAATAGAAAAGAAATTAGCTGGACAACTAAAAATATATATAAAAAACTAGCCGGGCATGGTGGTGCATGCCTCTAGTCCCAGCTACTAAGGAGGCTGAGGCAGGAGGATGGCTTAGCCCAGTTGTTTTTGAGGCTACGAGGAGCTATGGTCACGCTACTGCACTCCAGGCGGGGCAACAGAGCGAGATCCTGTCTCTTGAAAAAAATGGTTAAAATGGTACATTTTTATGTTATGCATATTCTATCCCAATTAAAAAAATATGAATAGGGCAAATAAACATGTCACTAATGACCACTTTGCAGCAACGTTAAGCTTGGCAAGCATCAGTTTTGAGCTATGCAGATACCTAAATAGAGTTAAATCTTTGCATGTAATTTCACATAATTTCCCTTCCAAATGGGCCTTGTTTTGCATTACCAGGGAGGCAATTATACAGGACTTTATTAGAGAATACATTAGATGCCACATAAAACAGAGGAATCTGGGCGAGGGGGGACTGTCCAAGGAGCAGGAAACTGGTGCTGTCGCCACCACAGGAGATGCTGCCGGGATCCCAGCCGTCTTCCAGACACAGAATTTGGAGCCTTTCTCTGCACACACCTTCCCCTCCCCCTTCCCCCTCCCCTCCCCTCCCCCTTCCCCTCCCCCTCCCCCATTCCCCTTGCAGCCCAGGACCTCGGCTGACTGCAACTCGGAAGTGGGAAGACATGCGAAAAAATTAGAAGCATACGGTCCAGCTTTTAAAAACTATTTAACTTTTTGAAAGAACTACATAAAATATTTACGTTTCCAAAGTCAAATCTAAAACCCACAAGGCACATTCAGATAAAGTACAGCTTTGATTCCTATGCATACGGCTTTCTCCCTTGCTTCTTTTTTCTCTTCCTTTGATTTCGTTTTGGTTTCGGTTTATGTTTCCATATTAGGTTCCCCCTGGTCTGGTTGCGGGTTCCAATTCCACCTAGGCCACCTTTGACCCCACGAGGGGGTTTGGAGCACTGTGCCCAGGGCTTTCCTTTGAAAGAAAACTTTTATACTGCAGTCAGTAAGCACACAAAAGAAAAAGGAATACGTGTTTAGGAATGGCCATTTGCTTCCTTTTGTTCTAGAACATATATTTACTGGGCACCAACTTTCTGCTAGGCATGAGATTTCTGAAAGCAATTTGTTTTTGTTTTCATTTTTCTCTGTTTTGGGGATGATTCTAATGTGAATCCTATTAAAAATTAATCAAAGCAAAACACTCAAACAGAACTAAGAGCAGTTTGGCGAAAGAACAAAGATGGGGTCTCGTTGAGGCCAGCTCCGGCCCGCCGTGGGGCCCTCCTGACGCACTCGTGTGGAGCTACCTGCTCCCTTGTCTACCGGCAGTGACCACAGGACATTGTCACTGCTCAGCGTTTGGCTCCCTGAACTGTAAGCACAGTGAGGCTAGGAGAGATGGCTTATTCCTTTCTGATAAATAAGAGAACATATTTGTAAAGAGTCTAGCATACAGGAAGTATCCTTTAGATGTAGGTTCTGGCCAAAGACACCCAGCGTTCAACAAAGTGTGCACCCAATAACTGTGAGCCGAAAACATGAATGAATTTAGAGGACTCTGCCAGGTGATGAGGAATGACCACACAGCTCTGGCAATCTGACCCTCTAAAAAACTATTCAACTGTGTAAAAAAAATACACTCCTAGTCGGGCGTGGTGGCACGTGCCTATAGTCCCAGTTGCTTGGGAGGTTGAGGCAGAAGGATTGCTTGAGCCCAGGAGTTTGAGGCTGGCCTGGGCACCATATTGAGATGCCGTTTAAAAAAAAAACAAGTACTCCTAAAATTCCAGCAATATAATAACAGTCAGTGTACACATTTACTTTCCATCTCATTCCAACGATATGAAATTAGTGTGATTTTGTTCGTAAGGAAATGTCAGGGCCAGCAAGCTAAGTACAGAATAAAACTTGACATTAAAAAGGAAACCTGCCAGGAACCTGAGTTTGTGGGCAGACCCCTCAACCCCCAACTGTCCATCGCGCCGGACAGCAGCAGGGGCTGCTTTATAAAAGAAAGAGTCCCCAGAGCAAATACAAACTGCATATCCCTCAGCCTTTGAAAGTTGACAAAAACTTCTGCCCTCAAATCCTGATGCCCGGTGTTCAAATTACTCAGGTGCTTAAAACCGTTTGCAATGACCCGGCCACCTTATGCACACACACCCACAGACCAGCAGGTGGCTGAACTGACAGGTGTGCGCAATGCACGTGTAAACCTGGGCCACAGAGGGGCTACCACCACATTTGACTCCTATCAACTCCAGCCACGTAATTCCGAGAACATTCTAGAAGATGCAGATAACCTAGAACTCCCTGAAGATGTGGGAATGCTCAAAAAGATTCAGAAAGCTATTCAGCTCTAAGAAACAACGGTGATATAGCACATCTTGTATTTTCCTGGTTAGAGCTGGAACCCATACTACTAAGTGAAGTTTCCCAAGAATAGAAAAACAAGCACCACATATACTCACCAGCAAACGGGTGTTAACTGAGCAGCACCTAAGTGGACACATAGGAACTACAGTAACAGGGTATTGGGCAGGGGGGCGGGGGGCAGGGGGACAGGTATAGACATACATAATGAGTGAGATGTGCACCATCTGGGGGATGGTCACGCTGGAGACTCAGACTTGTGGGGGGAGGGGGGGAAGGGCATTTATTGAAACCTTAAAATCTGTACCCCCATAATATGCCGAAATAAAAAAAAAAGATTCAGAAAGCTGCAAAATGAGGACAGCTGTGATCGGTCAACGCACACAGATCGCCAAAGCCCCTCACCAGGATGAGCAGAAAGGTCCAAGTTTTGTGAGTGTGTGTGTGGGGGGGGGGTTCTTAGTCCAGGGAGATTTAGCGCTTGAGAGACGAAGACATCGAGCGTCACACAAACAAGATCTGGCGCAGAAAATGCCCGAAGGTAAACTGCGACGAGAAGTCGGAGACGTCCGCCGTGCAACTGCCACGTTTACAAGGCAAGACGGGCCGTTAGTTAGCAAAAGGCCGAATGAATGGTTACAATGCTAAACAAGAAAAGGAAACTGGGAGCCCTGGAAAACAATCGGCAAGTGCACAGAGGATCTTTCTGGAAGGGGCAGTGAGACGGCTTTGTCGGAGTGGAGATGACTCCAGACCACAGGGAGGAAGCCCGCATATACGGGTCAACAGGGGAAGCTCCACGGCGAGGGGCCGGGCGTGGGGCCAGCTGGACGGCCATTTAGGAAGGTGACGAAGCTTCACGGACACCCGATGCCTCTTGCCTGGGACTTCCAGGTGCCACCAAGCCGAGAACCGAGGAGACCGGCGGGAGGTGGTGAAACTCTATAAACAAATCCTGCTCTGGACCTCCTGGCCGGCCCTACCCGCAGCGACACCAGCAGCACGGGACCTAAAACTGGACACCTGTACCCGATCTTTCAACTGGAATCCCTTTTACACCAGACAGCCCGGTCCCAGGTCTGGAACTCCCTACACAGAACGGGGTCCACCCCAGCGCCCTGTCGCACGGGTGGTTCTGCACGTGACAAAGGACGTGTCTGCTATGTCCATCACTGAAAGTAGCTGCAGTACCGGCTCAGTCTTATTTTCTGAAAGCACCTGAAGAAACTTGGGGAGGAATGTGGATCTCCCCAGCGCAGCCAGGCACCTATGGGGGCTGGAAGGTTCCCGGTGTGACGCTTGCCCCAGGAACGGCTCCAGAGAGTCCTGGGACCCCAGGGGGTCTCACGACTGTCCTGGGAAAACCAGTGGGACAACACATGGTGGTGGAGAAAGAAACGCTTCCATTCAGGCCACCAGCATTTCCTCTGACTCACGGTGACCACACACCCGGCCAGACTCAGAGGGGGGTGCCTGGTCCCACTGGAAACCTGGTCACTGGGTTTTCAGGAAGACCCGAGCCACGTGTCATACCACCTCTGCTCCGGGCAGGAAGAGCTTTCCCGGGTGGCCCATCAGGCCTGCTGGCCTGCAGAGCCGACGTCTGGACACACAGCCTCTGCACGTGGAGGGTCCCAGGCCTTTCCGCCTTCCGGGGCTAGGGGCCGACACCATGCCACTGGTCCTTGGCAGGGAGCAGGGCCTTCTTCAGGGGAGACTAAATCCGACCAGCAAAGGCCAACGCATGCCATCACACCAGGCCATGGGCCACTGCCAATTCCAAACCTGCTTCTTGCACAAATCCCAGAACAGACTTTTATGAGGCACAAGACGCTAGTGAGACTGGAGCTGCCACTGCTTGTGAAGGTGCGACTGAAGCCCCTCCCTCCTGCCCGTGTACGGCAACACAGGGCTTCGTTCCCGCAACCTGGTCTGTGTCTAATTCAGCTGTGAGAGAAAGTCCCGCAGGGCGGGGGCGAAAGTTGCATGGGAGCGTGGCTCCTGTCTAGTTCTGTAATACCGCAGGGGGTCTCAGTTATATCAAGGGAGGACTGTGAGAATCTTAGAACATTCCTGGAAAAAAAAAAATTAGCTTTCGTCCACCGAGAAGAACGCATTTGGTTTTGATTTGATAGACACCCATGGAGGTCAGAGCATGCCAGACGTCACTCAGCCCTTCCTAGAGCAGGCGGGCATCTCACTATTCAGTATATCACAGTAAAAAGTGAGAAAAATAGCAGTGGGGTGTGTATATTACAGGCTAGCAGAAAGAAACAAGTCAAAAAAGAAAATATAATCAACAAAATAAGATTTTAAAAAGGCAAGAAGCAGAAAAGCCTAAAAAAAAAAAAAGTGAGGTAATTCAAAATCTTTAAAAGACATCAAAGAAACAAGTCCAAATATATTTTTTAAAAATTACATAAATAGGTCGACTAAACTCATTAGTTAAAAGAAGCACAGTGATAACTGGATGATTAAAATAATCCAACCACACACTGTTTATAGGAGATATGCCAAAAGCATAAGAATAGAGAAACTAAAAGCAAAAAACTTACTACAAAAGATCTATTTGACAAATATAAGCCAAAATAAAGAGAGAAAACAGAAAACACATTAAAAACCCCACAAAATAAACATCAATACTATCAGGGAGATAAAAACAAAAAAATGTATCCAGGCTAGATGCAGTGGCTCACACCTGTAATCCCAACAGTTTGGGAGGCTAAGACATGAGGATCACTTGAGGCCAGGAACTGAGACCAGCCTGGGCAAAATAGTGAGACTGTGTCTCTACAAAAAAATTTAAAAAAAAAAAAATCTAGCTGGCCATGGTGGTGAGCACCAGTAGTCTTAGCTACTCAGGAGGCTGGGGCGGGAGGATCGCTTGAGCTCAGAAGGTCAAGGCTGCAGTATGCTATGATCACACCACTGCACTCTAGCCTGGGCAAAAGGCAAAAACTCTGTGTCTAAAAAATAAAAATGGATGTATTGATGACACAGAGGCAAGGTGCTATTTATGAAAAGGAGGGGGAAAGTAGTAGTTTTACAGCGGAGAAACCAGACACAGACTACCTCAACCGGGTGGCCCGAGATTCACATGAACAGTGCTAAGTCTTGTTGATCATGGACGAACCCTTGATATAAAGTCATGAGAATGGTACTTCCCCTCTGTGGTCTTCCTCCTAAAAATCCACACCCCCACTCTAACCATGAGCAAAACATCAAAGAAATCCAAGTTGAGGAATATTCTACAAAATACCTGATCAGTATACTCAAAATTGTCAAAGCCATCAAAAAACAGAGAAAGTCAGACAAACTACGACAGCCAAGAGGGATCTTGGGAGACATGACAATTAAATGTAATGGGATCTCATGCATGAGATCTTAGAACAAAAAAAAAAAGGTAAAAACTAAGGAAATCTGAACAATTAGGGGCATGTATCGATACTGGTTTATTAATTTTCACAAATGTACCATACTAATGCATGGTGTTAATAATAATAGGAAAACTGAGTGTGGAATATACGGGAACTCTCACAACTTTCTGTAAATCAAAATCAATTCTAAAGTTATATATTTTAAAAAATAACTTTGAAATTAAAAGCACAATAGTAGAATGGAAACTCTACAAAAGGGTTAGAAAACAACAGTTAAGGTAACATTCCAGAAAGAAGAGCAAAAATGAATAGATGAAAATAGAACAGCAAATATGAGAAACAGTGGTGGAACATGTCCTCCAGTAGTTTTGTCAGGTTAAAGAGGAGTGGGGTGGCATGACATATCTTGGTTGACTTTACTCTTTAGTAACACTGTTCCAGTTTGGACTGGTCGCCCTTTATCCTTTGCAACTGTCATTATCCGGAAGTGTTTCATCTTTAGCTTGGGGAGTCCCTTATCTTTTTTTCCTGTTATTACGTTTCCTATTTTCTGTTTCTCGTGTGTCTTTTTCTTCTTAGTTTGCACTTTCATTTTGGTGGAAATCATATTCAAAAAATGTGAAATTGGATCCATACCCAATAACATCCACCAAAATCAATTCCAGGCAGATAAAGAATTTAAATGTGAAGAGTTAAAAAATTTTAGAAGAAATTATGGGAGATTATCTTTCTAAACTTGGTTATTTCTTAAACAAGCAACAAAAGGCACTAACCCTAAAAAGAAAAAAAGGAAGAGAAGACTGGTAAGTACAACTATACTAATTAAAAAACATCTGTCAAAACAAATGTCAAAAATACCATAAAGAATTTTTTTTTAAAAAAGCCACAAACTGGGAAATGATATTTTTAACAGGTGTAACATTACATCTTGACTAAGGATTAGTATTCAGAATACATAAAGAACACTTACAAGTCAGTAAGAGCTCTGCTTCTAGGCAGATGGAGGAGATACACTTTTCCCTATTTCTCCCACTAAGCTCAACAAGAGCCTTGGGAATTATACATAAAATAATTATATATGAGAAGGCAGACCAGTGAGGGACCCCAGGACCTAAGGAAGGATAGCAGTGAGTCCCTGGGTTTTCTTTTGCATCATCTATTCCAGAATTGGAGTAGAGGAAACTAGCAACCTGCAAACACCAATGGGCACAAAAATAAAAGCCCCAACAAAAGCCTGTTCTCTGTGGCCAAAGGACCAGGGACAGGGCTTCCTGGCACGGCAGGGGGCTTTTAGATGACAACCACTGTGCTCCAGGCAAACATCATAGATAAATGATGACGCCACTCTCTCCCCCACCACAGAAGGCTGAGGGGAGCCCAGACTCCTGCCCTCGGGAGGCCGTGCCCAGGTGCCCTGACACCCTGTGGGGGTGGCATCAGGGAAGGTCAAGCAGGGAGCCAGGACCTTCACCTGAGCACCCCGGTAATGAGGCCCCACTTGGGGTACACTGGCGACCACGGGGGGGGGGGGGCAGGACTCCCACCCAGCCCTGCGGGAACCAGGAGCCCTGCCTTGGTGTCAGCGGGGGCCACGTGGGGCCTGGTCTTCCACCCCACTGGGAGCAAGGTGGCCCCGCCCCTCCCCCGCCTACACGGAGGGGTGACGAGAAGGTGTCAGCAAGAAAAAGACAATCTGATGGGAAATGGGCAAAAGACACGAGTAGAAAAGATGTCACGAGAGCACCGGCTTCTTAGGCTGCTTTTATGATGAAATGACACATGTGCTCACACCAGTTTCCAAGAGCTGGCATTACTGTCGTTATTAGCACCGTCTCACAGGATGTGACACACATACGCTCCACACAGGAAAGGATGCTCAGCGTCATTAGTAATCAGGGAACTCAGAGACGTGCTAATGAAAACCATATGAAGCAATAGTTCACACGCTGTTTGCACACTAGATTGTCAAGAAAAAAAGAAGAAAGAGAATAAGAAGGAGGAGGAGGAAGAAGAAAAAGAAGAAGAAGAAGAAGGAGGAAGAAGAAGAGGAAGAAGAAGAAGGAGAAGAAGGAGAAGGAGAAGAAAGAAGAAGAAAAAGAAGGAGAAGGAAGAAGAAAGAAGAAGAAGAAAGAAGAAAAAGAAGAAGGAAGAAGAAAGAAGAAAAAGAAGAAGGAAGAAAAAAGAAGGAAGAAGGAGGAGGAGGAAGAAGAAGAAGAAAGAAAGAAAGAAAGAAGAAGAAAGAAGAAAAAGAAGAAAGAAGAAAAAGGAGGAGGAAAGAAAGAAGAAGGAAGAAGAAAAAGAAGAAGAAGAAGGAAGAAGAAGAAGGAGAAGGAAGAAGAAGAAGAAGAAGAAAAAGAAGAAGAAAGAAGAAGAAGAAAGAAAAAGAAGAAAGAAGAAGAAGAAGGATAAGAAGGAAGAAGAAGAAGAAGAAGAAGAAGAAGAAGAAGAAGAAGAAGAAGAAGAAAGAAGAAGAAAGAAAAAGAAGAAAAAGAAGAAAGAAGAAGAAGAAGAAAGAAGAAGAAGAAGAAAAAGAAGAAAGAAGAAAGAAGAAGAAGAAGAAGGAGGAGGAGGAGGAAGGAGGAAGAAGGAAGAAGAAGAAGAAGAAAAAGAAGAAAAAGATAGAAGAAAGAAGAAGGAAGAAGAAGAAGAAGAAGAAAGAAGGAAGAAGGAAGAAGAAAGAAGAAAGAAGAAGGAGGAAGAAGAAGAAGAAGGAGGAGGAGGAGGAGGAAGGAAGAAGGAGGAAGGAGTCCATCAATCCCAGGGCTGGAGCGCGTGGAGGGCGGGCGCCCGCGGGCTGCTGGCGGGATGCAGTCGTGGGCACAGCCACTCGGGACGCGTGAGACCGTCTAGAACAGCGGGCCGGCGCGGAGCTGGCGCGGGCGCGGTGGCAGGCGGGCCGTTCCCCGCGCAGAAGGCTGGCCGCGCCGAGGCCGCCAGCGAGCCGCTCAGCCGCGCTCACCGCTGGGCGCAGCCCGGCTGCCAGCATGACAACGGATGAGTGACAGCCGCGACAGCACGGCTAGCCTCATGCACCGCGCGGGTCACAGAAGAGCACGTCCGGAACGCCAGACACACTCGCAACGGGCTCCCCACTTGTTAAAAAGGGGAGGAAAGGAGGGAGCCATGAATTATTCCAGAATGTCTATGTCGTGCAAGACGAAGAAAGCCTGTAGCTCACTGCAAGCCTCAGACTTTTGGGGCTCGAGGGATCCTCCTGCCTTAGCCTCTCAAGTAGCTGGGACTATAGGTGCGTGCCGCCACCCCTGGTTAATTTTTTTTCTTTTTCTCTTTGTAAAGATGAGGGTCTTGCTATGTTGCCCAGGCTAGTCTCAGACTCCTGGCCTCAAACAATCCTCCCACTTGGGCCTCCCAAAGTGCTGGGACTGCAGGCATGAGCCACTGTGCCTGGACTTCAAAGCATTTTAAAACGAAAGGCAGGCCTGGCCATATGTGATGGCCACCAACAGGTGGCCTCCTTGCCGAGTATCAGTTTCCTGGGGCAGCCATGAAAAGTCCAACAAGCTGGCACAGCCTCAAACAACGCAACTTCCGGGAGGCCGGAAGTCCAGGATCCAGGCCTTAGCAGGGCTGGTTCCTCCTGGCGGCTGAGGGAGGGGTCTGTTCTAGGCTTTGCTTGCAATTTTTCGTGCTCCTTGACTTGGAGAAGCCTCCCATCTCCGCCTTCGCCTTCCCTCGAGCCCTCCCTGCGCGTCTGTCTCTGTGTCCCAATCTCCCTCTTGTGTAAGGACCCCGTCGTGTTTTGATTAGGGTCCGCCTTAACGACCTCATCTTAACCTGGCCACGTGCAAAGACCCTATTTCCCAATAAGGGCGCACGCACAGGTGCGGGGTGGCAGGACCTCAGTATCTTTTGGGGGGCGGGTAGAGGTCAACCTCCAACACTAAGATAATTGGCAAAGATCACAGCAGGGGCTCGGGCCCGGGAGGATCAGGAAAGGGCCCAGTGGGGGCTCAGAGTGGGGCGCAGACTCAGGGACAGGATGTCCGGTCATTGGAAGTAGACACGCAGAGGGACATCTGTCAATGAGGGTCAGACGCCCCCCCCCCCAGACGGCAGACCCCAGAGAGAAGGGACAGAGGGGCAGACAGCCTGGTGCTACAACCCTCTGCAGAGCTGCAGACGCTGAGAGGCACAGGCAAGTCCCCGGCTGCTGGCACCTTCAGACCCTGAGTTTCTGAGGGGACACGTCCACCCAGCGGTGGAGCCCGAGCCTGGGAGGCACACGGGGGGCCGGGGCTGCTGCGGGACTGGAGAAGACGGATGGAACAAATGAACAGAGGTGAGACGAAGCAAGACAGAGCAAAGACCTGCCTCTTGCCCGGGACTGCATCATCCTGCCACCGTCGGGGACTGCCCTGTCCTGCCAGCCAGGGCTCAGCCCGGGGCGTGTTTTCCAGCTTCTGGCCCGAGTCCTCCGGGCCTCGGCGTCCTGGGCGCCCCCTGGCTGGCGCACGCCCACTCGGGCGCAGTTATCAGAATCCAGGGAGCCCAGCTGGGCATGAAGTCTGCAGATGGACTCCAGGAACAACAGAGGCCGTGGCTGTAGCCGGGTCACCCCCTGCACCTGGGGAACACCCCCGGGCAGTGAGCCCAGTGGTGAGCGCCTGGCCCACAGGGAGCCCGCAGGGAGACCCGGTGTGGGGCTGCGGCTGCCCTAACCCGATTAGCGATGGCAAGACTTCACTCAATTCCCCAAATATTATATTTGTACCTCTTCCCATGCAAGGGAAACCTTGGTTCCCAAAGACATTAATACAATCACTCATGGCTAAATATGCTTATTTGCATACATCACAGTTTCAAAACAACACTACCATTTTGATCACTGACAGTAAAACTACCGAATGCAGTTGTGGTTTTATTGGTGGCTGTCTTTGTTTGTTTGTCCCCCTTGGAATGCACAAATTACTGTTTCAAAGCCACCCAAGACAATCCTCTGGGAGGTGAAGCCATCGATTTTGTTCACCAGGATTGTCTGTTTCAGTTTGTTTGCAATGTCGAAAGATGGTTTTTATTCTTTTTGGCTTAATTTTGCTTTTTATAATAGTTACGTAAAATGGTTACAGGGTTCCAAAGCCAACTTATGAAACAAGGCACATCGTTTCATTTGTAACCCTGTGGTTGTTTATTCTTCCATTTTTTTTTTCTTTTTCAAAATAAAACCAAATATTATATATTATACTTTCCTATTACCCCATTTTCTCATATAAAAGGCAGCGTGCTCTTCTGTGCCTGGCCTTTTTCAGTGGGCAACGTCCTGACAGCAGCGTCACGGGGCTGCACAGCAGTCAACAAACGCTTGCTGTTGCTTTTTCGATTTTGTTTCATTTGTTCATAGCCCTGGTATTTAATACTTTAAAAGCCATGCGGGCCGGGCGCGGTGGCTCACACCTGTAATCCTAGCACTCTGGGAGGACTGCTTGAGGCCAGGAGTTTGAGACCAGCCTAAGCAAGGGCGAGACCCCATCTCGACTAAAAATAGAAAAATTAGCCGGGCACGGTAGCGTGCACACGGAGTCCCAGCTACTCGGGAGGCTGAGACAGGAGGATCGCTTGAGCCCAGGAGTCTGAGGTTGCAGTGAGCTGTGATGATGCCACTGCACTCTAGCCCAGGTGACAGAGCAAGACCCCGTCTAAAAAAAGAAAGAAAGAAAAAGTCCACCATGTGGGTGGGGAGTGGGGAGAGAGATGCAAATCGGATGGCGGGCTCCGTGCTGTCAGAGGTGTAGGATCAAACGCCGTGGAGCCTCCCCGGGAGGCAGGGAGGCTGCAGGGCGTGTCTTGCGATGTCTCCCATTCGGCTGATCCCTCACCTCGTGGAAACCACTCCCCGACTCTCCATTCTGAATACATGCAGCTGCACGCGTGGGCCCCCGACCTCCTAGGGTGCAGATGGGGCGCCCCTCCGAGTACCCCTCGGCTCCCAAATGCTCCACGCGGGCCTGTGCCCACCTTGCCCACCACAGAAGACCGGCACTTCACACCCGTCCCGATGCAGAACAATTAGCAAACGGAAGGACGAGGCACACTGCGTGCTGCGCGTGCGCAGTAACTGGCGCCCCGGGCTTCCCGCACACGGAGCCGGAGCGAGCGTGCACGCTACGGTGGCCGCGCCTCCCGTCAACACCCAGGGTGCCCAGGGCCGGGACTCAGCAGCAGCAGCCACCCTCCCGTCCCTGCGCCACCAAGCCCACACTCAGGGCACAGCTGGACGTGTCCGACCAGGCACGGTGAGAACAGGAGAAACGCAAGCCGCCGACAGCTGTCAGTCCTACCCCACGACTACATTGCTGATGTTTAGACAGGTGTCTGGCAAACACACCTGTTGCATGCATATGCATGCATGCATGCATGAGTGGATAAAAGCAAACCTGCACCCCTAACTGACGGGCGAGGAACGAAAAATGCAGCAGCCCAGCGTCCAAGACACAGAGGGAGGGAACGGAATGGTCCCGGGACCTGTCTACACCCGGCCCTGCCAGAGGATCAGCGTGTGTCCCTCGAGTGGCGCTAAGGAGCATGCAGCCAAATGACACCTTGCCCTCAGGACAGGGGCCCTTCTCTCTCTCGGTTCCCGCTTAGGGCCCGGGCTCTGGTGACAGCAGTCCCTCTGCTGAACCGCAGGCAGCGATCTGAAGATCTTTCTCACCTGCATCATCTGCACTCCCTGTCCCTGCTGGCCCTGCTTTCCGGATGAGAAGACTGTCACCGCAGGGGCACAATGTGTCAGAACAAAGCCCGGGAGAGGGACGGACGCACACAGGGACTGACTCACGAGTGGCTGGATGGGTGGATGGGTGGATGGGTGGAAGGACAGAAGGATGCATAGTCACAGTGGAGCCAGGAAGGACAGGGAGGGGACGAAGGCATGACCAGCAAGCTTGGACGGTCCTTGACTTTGCTGCCAGGGCAGAGGGCTCGGCGGGGGCGGCGGTTGCTGGTTCCCAGCTGCAGTGCGCACAGATAAATCCGTGACTCGAAGGTCCCTTGCGAACGTCCCCAGCAGCCCCCACGCCCCGAGCACAGGCGCTCGCATGACCGAAGAGTTGTTACGGGGTGCACCAAGGCCAAAGGACAAAGCCAGGTCATTTCCAGGCCGGGACTCAGGCTCAGGGGAGAAGGCACCGGCGGGACATCCCTGAACGGGACAGAGCTGCACGGACCAGCTCATCTCCGCGATTCACGGGCGAGAGAGAGGACAGGAGGAGACGAATTCAGGAGTCAGGAGGAGCAGGGAGGGCTCAAACCTCAGCCCCGCCACACACTAGTTAGGTGACCTTGAGCAAGTCCCGTAATCCTCCGAGGGCTTCCGTGTTTTCATCTGTAACGTGGGGTGACGAGGTCTACCTCCTGCCATGTCTGTGGGGGTTAAATGAGACGATACTATGTGCATGGCCGTGGCACACAGCCTGGTTGATAGCAAACCACCCACCAATAAATGTCAGCTCAATTTCATCGTATTCGATTGTCCAAAACGTATGTTGAGATGGAGACTTAACAGGAATAAAATGCTAATATACCAATGTGTCACTTAACAATGGAGATGCATTCTGAGAAAGGTATCATTAGGGGATTTTGTCACTGTGTGAACATCACAGAGTGCACTTACTTAAAAACCCCTGGACGGGAGAGCCCACCCCACACCTAAGCTATGTGGTGCCGCCTACTGCTCCCAGCCTGCAAGTCTGTGCAGCTGCCACTGTGCCGAATACTGCAGGCAACTGCAACGCAGTGGTAAGTATTTGTGCATCTAAATATATCTAAACATAGAAAAGACACAGCAAAAATATGGCATTATAATCTTATGGAACCACCACTGGATGTGTGTTATGCAGTGCACGCTTTGCGCTAAATTTACTACCTAAAACTATTCCAAACCAGCATGTAAGATCAGACTTAAGATCGACCAGCACTGATGGTCAGATGTCCATCAACTGATGAACAGGTAAAGAAAACGTGTTATATTCCACACAGTGGAATATTACTCAGCCTGAAAAAAGGAAGGAAGTGCCGATACATGCTATTATACGACACAGGTGAACCTTGGAAATGTTTTGCTAATCGAAATAAGCCAGACACAAAAGTGCCTAAATTGCACTACTCCATTCACATGCTACGTCTAGACCAGGCAGAGGCACAGGGACAGAAAGTAGGCGAGGGGTTCCCAGGGGCTGGGGGAGCAGACACGGGGGTTATTGCTACATGGTTAAGGGTCTCTGGGTCATGGACAGTTCTGGAGACAGATGGCGATGGCAGCCACAACACACTGTGCATGTAAGGAACAGCACTAAATCCTACGCTTACAGTGGTTCAAATGACAATTTTTATGTTACATATTTTTTGCCACAATAAAAACATTTTCAAACCAAAACGAATGAATGAAGAGGTCTTAGCAAAGGAACGATTCTTCTAGTTTGTCTAAGAAAAGGAAAGAGCTCCGTGACTTCGTGCTACATAAACATTAAAAACGTTCAGAGTTAGCTACAGGAAGGTGTCTTTTGCTCTTTGACACCTAAAATGTATTTTCAGTTTCTGAAACTCGACCTGCGTGTTTTGCTTTCTGTAATTCGGGGGCAGGAGAGAGGAAAACAAGAGAAAAACTAACCAGGCAAGTCACTGAGTCTGGACGACAAGCAGCCACGGAATGGGGCTTCCTCTCCCAGACGAGGAGGTGGGTGCAGGGCTCGCTCCGGTCTGACCGGGGTTCGAGAGGGTGACCACAGTCACCCAGCAGGGAACGGCGAGGCCACTCCCGGCTGCCCTTGGCCCAAGCCATGCCCGCCCAGGCCTCGGTCCGGAGGCCCACGTGCATGCCAGCCACGGCCAACACACACCCGGGGGACCCAGGAATCTTTGGAGAAAGAACGTTTCCAAAGGTCAGGTGACAGGCCTGCAGGGCAGTGCTGGAGGGCAGGACTGGAGGGGGTGTCTGTGACCCTCCGATGGCCGGGTGACACGGCAACACCCAGAGGCGTGATCCAGGCGAGCGCCAGGCACCCACACGGGGACACCGTCAAGGAACCAGCGTCCACTCGGAGCGACTGCCGGTGACTTCTGCCGATGCCTGCTGCTGAGGCGTCCCCTTGACTCTAATGACATCATCCCACTTAGGCCTGTGGACGCCAGGATGGCTTCACAGCACAGCTTTGGCAGAAATAGTTCCAGCAAGGAGCCGGGCGCCCGAGCACAGCCACCCGCCCAGGGACTGAACCTGACAGCGCCCCGCGGGCCCGGGTTGAACAGGTGTCACTTGGGCCCCAGCCGCGGAGCAGGAAGCGCCTCTGGGCTCCGGCCCCGGTTAGCCACGGAGGGGATCCTCGCCCCGGCTGCACGGCCGCGCTGGGACGGCTGCGTCTGCGCCGTTCTCTTTCCTTGATCGCCGTGCTGCGTCAGTGCTTGTCATTGTTCCCATTACTGAGCTGGCGGGGCGTGTAAAATGCAAACCGACGTGCCCAGAAAAACACTCACTGAGACCGCGGACGAGGAACAATTGGAAGGAAACTCTGCTCGATGGGGTCAACGCACATTCCAGACGCCGATACCCCTGGGCTCCCAAGAGCTGCCTTGGGACAGAGCCACAGCCCTGCGGCGTGTCCCCATGCTGCTACTGGGGGGGGGGGAGATTAGGACATTTCGGCTCTCGCTAGCTGTGACAGCTATTTCCCGAGGGCCTCTCCTGTCTACGCAGTTTATTTACTTGACCTCCAAGGACTTCAAAAATGGAAACATCCGTGGGAATGAGCGTCAGCAGGGACGCAGGCTCTGTGCCGGACGGTCACGATGCCTGGGGGACGACGGCTGTCGGCAGGGCAGCACCTTGCTCACGACTTCCACCGCCAAAGGTCAGCACCTGCGTCCAACAAGCTCGAAGAACGAAGAGGAACGGATTGCCTCCCGATTGGCTGAAAAACCCAGTGCCGGTTTCAGGCATAGCTGGATCCAGGTGCTCCAGGGACATCATCCGGACGCTTGTTTTCCCCACGCCTCAGCTCCGGCCTGCAGGGAGCCCTCTGCGCCCTGGAGCCCCAGCAGCTCCAGGCCCACGTCCTGCCAGCTCAAAAGAACCCCAGTGCAAAGGGATCCCACTTCGGAAGTTCTAGGAAAAGCCTGGAATCCGTCTCGTGGGGACGCCTGGGTCACGGGGCTCATCGCCAGAGCCTGGTGGTGGGGTGAGCCGCCCCGAGACACGCAGCCTGGGAACTGGGAAGGGGCTGCCAGAAGGGAAAGCAGGGCGCCGCCGAGGCCCCCTAGACTCGGGACACAGTGCTCCCCTGTCCCTAGAGGCCCCGCCCAGATCCCGCCCCACCACCTGCACTGCTGAGGCCCCTAGACTCGGGAAACAGTGCTCCCCTGTCCCTAGAGGCCCTGTCCAGAGTCCTGCCCCACCGCCCGCACCGCTGAGGCCCCCTAGACTCAGGACACAGTGCTAACTGTCCCTAGAGGCCCCGTCCAGAGTCCTGCCCCACCGCCTGAGCCACTGAGGCCCCCTAGACTCGGGACACAGTGCTCCCCTGTCCCTAGAGGCCCCGCCCAGATCCCGCCCCACTGCCTGAGCCGCTGAGGCCCCCTAGACTCGGGACCCAATGCTCCCTGTCCCTAGAGGCCCTGTCCAGAGTCCTGCCCCACCACCTGAGCCGCTGAGGCCCCCTAGACTCGGGACCCAATGCTCCCTGTCCCTAGAGGCCCTGTCCAGAGTCCTGCCCCACTGCCTGAGCCGCTGAGGCCCCCTAGACTCGGGACCCAATGCTCCCTGTCCCTAGAGGCCCCGTCCAGAGTCCTGCCCCACTGCCTGAGCCACTGAGGCCCCCCTAGACTCGGGACCCAATGCTCCCTGTCCCTAGAGGCCCTGTCCAGAGTCCTGCCCCACTGCCTGAGCCAATGAGGCCCCCCTAGACTCGGGACACAGTGCTCCCTGTCCCTAGAGGCCCTGTCCAGAGTCCTGCCCCACCGCCTGAGCCGCTGAGGCCCCCTAGACTCGGGAAACAGTGCTAACTGTCCGGCGCAGAGGTGTGGGGGGGGGCGTTAGCACTGGAGTCCTGGGACCCAGGTGTGCCCAAAGTCAGACACCTGCCCTTGGGCTTCCTGGTGACATAAACCTAAATCGATCAAAGAAAATCCCCTTTTATGTAGCCAAGTCATTCTGGGTGAGGGTTCCGCCACCGACAGACAGAGGGACAAGGCCCCTACGCCAAGCCCAGAGTGGGCACCAGAGTCACAGGATGGCATCAGACACAGCTAACTTAGCTAAGAAGGGGTGTGCCTAGTTGTCTGTCTCCCCAACAGAGCTACAAATCCCCAACGGACTGGGCCAGACCTCAGGCCCAATTGGAGGCACCTTATGCCTGGCACGGTGCTAGGCACATAAAAAGGTGAGTAGAAACTTGTTGATGAGCTATTATACCACTACGCATTTTCAGATGCAGCTGTAAAAGTTTTCTCACTGTAAGGCAGCAACTGTGAAAATTAACCAGGTATTGTTTACCGTTCAGACTGGCAAAGGCCCACGGAAATGGTCAGGCCAGGGCGTTCCGAAGAAGCCCACGCTTGACAAAACCTTTTCCATAATGGTTTCTCCTTCTTTCCTTCCTTCCTTCCTTCCTTCCTTCCTTCCTTCCTTCCTTCCTTCCTTCCTTCCTTCCTTCCTTCCTTCCTTCCTTCCCTCCCTCCCTCCCTCCCTCCCTCCCTCCCTCCCTCCCTCCCTCCTTCCCTCCCTCCTTCCTTCCTTCCTTCCTTCCTTCTTTTTTTTTTTTGACAAAGTCTCTCGGTCTGTCACCCGGGCTAGAGTGCAGTAGTGTCATCACAGCTCACAGCAACCTCAAACTCCTGGGCTCAAGCGATCCTCCTGCCTCAGCCTCCCGAGTAGCTGGGACTACAGGCATGCGCCACTGCACCCAGCTAATTTTTTCTATTTTTGGTAGAGATGGGGTCTCGCTCTTGCTCAGGCTGTTCTCCAACTCCTAAGCTCAAGTGATCCTCCTTCCTTGGCCTTCCAGAGTGCCAGGATCACAGGCCTGAGTCGCCGGGACAGTTTATCTACATCTGGCCCTGGGAAGTCTAGGACTGTCTTGAATTCTGGAATAGTGAGGCTGAGCAGGAACGCACAGGAACATTGGACTGAAAACCTGTGGATGCACGGTGGTTTTAAGCAGGTACACAATCCTTTGGCATGCTTCCCATTAAAAGGCAGAGTCCAGCTTCTAACCCCTTCAGTATGAGCCAGCCTGAATGGCTCACTTCTAACGAAGACAGTGTGACAGAGGGACGCTTCGTGACTGCCCAGGCCGGTTAGGAAAGGCGACAAAGCCCCCTCCCTCCTGGCTCTCTCCTGGGACACTCACCCTGCAAACCCAGCGCCTGCATTGTGAGGAAGCCAAACAGCCACATGGAAAGACCAGGGGCAGATGCTGCGGCAACGTCTCCCCGGAGCTGAGGTCCCTGCCGGCATCGGGCGCCACCTGCCAGGTGGGAGTGAGCGGGTCCTCAGATCCCAGCCCCAGCCGACACGAACTACGGCGGGGACCAGCTGTCTTCACTGAGTCCTCCTGAAACCGCAGGTTCATGGGCCAAATAGACATCGTAAGCAATAGATAACTGGAACACGACAGAAGGGACTTCAGAGATACTATAGCTCATCTGCGGCCACACACCTTGACCGTACCCAGGCTCGTCTGATCCCAGAAGCTAAGCAGGGCTGGGCCTGCTCAGTACTTGCAAGGGATATAATATAGTTCAACTCTCCCATGCAAACACATGGAAGAAAGTCGAGAAGACGGAAGGGACTTGCCCCACAGTGACCCAGAAGTGGGCTGTGAACCCAGGTCTCTGGACTGCTAGTCTAGAGTTCTTTGCATTACCTGCCTGGGCTGACACGGCTCTCGTTCCAAACCCCCTTCTCCCTGACCTACCTCCAAGATGAAGGCCTGCCTGCAAAGGATGAAAGGATGAAAAGACAGAAAGCGCCTGGGCTCCTGAAACGTCCCTGGGCAGATGCACCAGCCCTGGGCTTCCCACCTCCGGAATTATGACCAGGCAAGGAAAATAAATCCCCACGTGTTGACATAAGGGATTCTGTTACCTGCAGCCCAGCGCATGCCTAACGGACACACTGGCTTGCAGAATGCACTGGATTCAGAGTTCCTGCCGTTACGTCATAACATCCAGGAGGCAGAGCCTGAGATACTGGAAGGAAGGAGGGGGGCTGGGTGCTAACACTGGACGCCACTCCAGAGCGGGCGGGAGCCTGCGTGTGGGACCACACTGGGTGTCCACCGAGACCGCCCCAAGGGACACGCTTCCTTTCGGGCAGGCTGATGATGAGAAATGTTTTTCACATGCACATACAACGGAATAGCATCTAGCCTTGAGAGGGCAGGAAATCCTGACCCACGCTACAACATGGATGAGCCTTGAGAAGTTACACTAAGAGAACTGAGCCGGTCACAAAAGGACAAACACCGTGTGATTCCAAGTCCATGAGGGAGTTAGAGTAGTCAAATTTGTAGGGACAGAAAGTAGGCCGGGCGTGGTGGCTCACGACTGTAATCCTGGCACTCTGGGAGGCCGAGGCGGGAGGATTGCTCGAGGTCAGGAGTTCGAAACCAGCCTGAGCAAGAGTGAGACCCCGTCTCTACTATAAATAGAAAGAAATTAACTGGCCAACTAATGTATATAGAAAAAAATTAGCCGGGCATGGTGGCGCAGGCCTGTAGTCCCAGCTACTTGGGAGGCTGAGGCAGGAGGATCGCTTGAGCCCAGGAGTTTGAGGTTGCCGTGAGCTAGGCTGACGCCACGGCACTCACTCTAGCCTGAGCAACAAAGCGAGACTCTGTCTCAAAAAAAAAAAAAAAAAAAAGAAAGTAGACTAGTGGCTGCCTAGGGCCGCAGGAATTACTGTTTAATCGGTACAGAATCTTAGTTTGGATGAAGAAAACGTTCTGGAAATGGGTAGTGGTGGCGTCTCTACAACAGTGTGAATGCACTTAATGCCACTGAACTGTGCACTTAAAAATGACTAACATAGTAAATTTTACATCACATATATTTTACCATAATAAAAAGAGTGGTCTTTCCAACTTATTTTGTTACTGTTGCCAAAACCCATGCAACGGAGCTGCAACCAGGAGGGGCCGAGTCGAGAGAGTTTCCCGCCGCCCTTCTGTGAGCAGCAGGCACGTCCTTGCTTGTCCCCAGCCTTCCGGGCTGTCCCTTCCCTGCCTCCCCCTTTCCTTCAAGCCACTCTCGGGACCTGCCTCCCGGAGGTTACACCCCAGACAACCGCCGGGCGGACGGGCCCTGCACCTCCTGCTCCCGCACGGTGCGTGTGCCGGCCGCTGCCGTCGCGTTCCCGTGTGGCTCTGACACTCCCTGTCGCTGATGCACGGCCAGGCCCTGCCCCGGGCGTGGCAGAGATTCCCTCGTTCTCGGCCGGAACCTTGGGACCTGGGCACGTGCCCACAAGCAGAAATGAGCTGAGCAAACGGCTTCCCCGAACTCTCAAATTCACAGACGCAGCCCGGCTCAGTCCACTCGGGCTGCTGTGACAAATACTATGGACTGGGTGGCTTACAAACGACAGAAATGTATTTCTCTCCGTTCTGGGGGATTCCAAGATCAAGGCGCTGCGGGTTTGGCGTCTGGGAGGGTCTGCTTCCACAGAGACGGCCCTGCTCTCCTCCTGTCCCCACATGGTAGAAGGGGCGACAGGTGTCTGTCTCTGAGGCCTCCTTGACAAGGACGCTAATCCCATTCAGGGGGGCTCCACCCCTATGGCCTAATCACCTCCCGACACCACCACCACCTTGGAGGCAGGATTTCGACATATCAAAATCAAATTTCAATATCAAATTGATTTCAATATGATTTCATATGATTGATTTCAATATCATTTGACATATCAAATTTGACAAAGTTTTGACAATTTTGGGGGGACGGGAACACTCAGTCAATTGCACGAGGTCAAGGAGGAAGCACCGAGCTCAGAGCCATCACTTGCTGGCCAAGTCAGAAAACAGCACAAAGAGCACACCCGTGTCCAGGGGACAGTCCGGGCCAGGGATGGGAACCTGCGGCCTTGGGCAGCACATGGCCTTCTAGGTCCTTAAGTGCAGTCTTTTCACTGATTCCAGATTTTACCGAACAAATCCTTTTATTGTTGTTGATACATTTTTGTCCATCTTTTACATTTACATTTTATTTTTAAAATGAACGTGCTTAAAATACCAAAGAATAAAATAAGTCTCAACAAAATAATCCTCCCAGATTGACCAGCACAATTAGAACATTATTAGTAAGCCACAGGGCTAAATTGATGGCCACTACACTCACGATTTAGTTCTAACTTCCCCTGCCTGATTGGAGCCACTACTGCATGAGGCTGGTTGGTGAGAGTTTGAGGGGATCAAGTACACCAGCCTGTTATCAGATTTTGAAAACGGTGCACTGAATTTCTGTTTGAAGTGGAATTTGTGAAGAGTTGCACAGCTTGACAGTATATTTAATTCTGTCTGCTTAACAGCCCATCACGTCAAAGACCAACAAAACACTAAGGAAAGAAAATCGATTTTTGTAATGGGGATTGAGAATTGCAATATTGTCTTGTTTCTGCTTAAGATGACTTGCTTGTTTTGTGATATTGCAGTATCAACATTAAAGAAATTCAATGCGCATCACCATTATAACACTCATAAGGACCACAAATATTTTAAGTTATAGGGAGAGGTGCCAAAGGTTGTATGGCAGAAATTAAAAGATCAAAAGCAAAAGCAGGCCGGGCGCGGTGGCTCACGTCTGTAATCCTAGCACTCTGGGAGGCCAAGGCGGGCGGATTGCTTGAGGTCAGGAGTTCGAAACCAGCCTGAGCAAGAGCGAGACCCCCGTCTCTACTATAAATAGAAAGAAATTAATTGGCCAACTAATATATATGGAAAAAATTAGCCAGGCATGGTGGCGCATGCCTGTAGTCCCAGCTACTCGGGAGGCTGAGGCAGGAGGATTGCTTGAGCCCAGGAGTTTGGGGTTGCTGTGAGCTAGGCTGACGCCACGGCACTCACTCTAGCCTGGGCAACAGAGTGAGACTCTATCTCAAAAAAAAAAGCAAAAGCAAAGACAATTCTTTCAAGCAGCAATATAAACTGGAAATAATGCCACTGAAGCAACTTATAAAGTAGCTTATATACTAGGGGGAAAAGGGAAGCCATTCAGTGATGTAGAAATTGTGAAAGAATGCATTGTCAAAGTTGTAGGATGCTTAGACCCCAATAACGTTTCAAAGTACAAACAACTGCCTCTTTCAAGAAGAACCACAACGGATTGGCAGCATGAATTAGCCTTCAACTTAACAGAACAACTTCATGCAATACTTCAAAAGGAAAATATATATCATTCAATCACTTTAGATGAACGATTGATACTACTGACTCGGCACGGGTTTTATACTTCATTCTGGTCATAACAGAAGATTTTCTTTGCTACGAAGAGTTACTCGCTTTGGGCACTCTTGCAAACAAACATAGGATATAGATATCTTTAACAACTTTCAAGATAAATATTATGAAGTTGGACTGAATTTGGTTACTTTAGTGAGCATGTGAACAGACAGTGCACCTTCCATGACAGGAGAACATGAAGGGTTTTTGCACAGATTTTTAAAAAATATCAATAGTATTAATACTGTGAAAATATTAATGCTCTCGTTTCTTTTCACTGTATCCTGTATCAGCAAAATCTCTGTGCTAAAGCTACTATTAATATTTTCAGTGACACTTTGCAACAAACTATAAGGACTGTTTACTATATTTGTGCAAATGCAACACAGCATAGTAAGGAAAGTCAGTTTCCTAACGCTAAAGTGGAAGGATGAGGCATTCAGTGGGGATTTGCTGTGTCATTCTAAAGCGTGTTGGCTATCGCAGGGACAGATGCTAGCCAAAATTTTATCTCTGCAAGAACAGCTGAATTTTATGAAGAACAGAATCAGCAATGTGAATTACTTGAAAGAAGGTTTCTATAGGAATCCTGCATTTCTGTATGATATCGTGTTCCATCAAAATGACTTGAATATTTCTCTGCAAGGTAAAACTAAGTCTATATATGATGTGTGGCAAAAAGTCCAACCATTTCGAGAAAAACTATCTTTTTTTCAAAATACCTCTTCTTCAAAAGGAAATTTCAGGCCGGGCGCTGTGGCTCACGCCTGTAATCCTAGCTCTTGGGAGGCCGAGGCGGGCGGATTGCTCAAGGTCAGGAGTTCAAAACCAGCCTGAGCAAGAGCGAGACCCCGTCTCTACTATAAATAGAAAGAAATTAATTGGCCAACTGATATATATATAAAAAATGAGCCGGGCATGGTGGCTCCTGCCTGTAGTCCCAGCTACTCGGGAGGCTGAGGCAGAAGGATCACTCGAGGCCAGGAGTTTGAGGTTGCTGTGAGCCAGGCTGACGCCACGGCACTCACTCTAGCCTAGGCAACAAAGCGAGACTCTGTCTCAAAAAAAAAAAAAAAAAAAAAAAGGAAATTTCAGATGAACATTTCCCCCGGTTAGCAAAGGTCACTGATTAGCAGGATGATATATGTGAATCATTTGAAGAATATGCAGCTGTTACAGGCCTATTATTAATTGGAGAATACAATGGAAGGTTCACTGGCTTTGAGAGTCATGACATCACACTCATAGTAGCATTTCAACCTCGCCTAGTTGACATCACCAAGGCCCCTAAAGAACTAGATGGAACTGACTGAGTTCTCAGTAGGTGACATTTTTTTTATTTTTGTCTGAAACAGAGTCTCGCATTGTTGCCCAGGCTAGAGTGAGTGCCGTGGCGTCAGCCTAGCTCACAGCAACCTCGAACTCCTGGCCTCAAGCGATCCTCCTGCCTCAGCCTCCCGAGTAGCTGGGACTACAGGCACGCGCCACTATGCCCAGCTAATTTTATATATATATATTAGTTGGCCAATTAATTTCTTTCTATTTTTATAGTAGAGACAGGGTCTCACTCAGGCTGGTTTTGAACTCCTGACCTTGAGCAATCCGTCCGCCTCGGCCTCCCAGAGTGCTAGGATTACAAGCGTGAGCCACCACGCCCGGCCTAGTAGGTGACATTTTAAAGTCATTATTTGATGCTAAGAAGGATCCAGCTGAAATATGAAAAAATACAGTAGAATACCTTTGGCAACATGCCTGAAAAATGTTTCCTTGCTTTTCAATCACATTTCTCAGCTTGCTACGGGAGACCAGCACAACCTTGACACCAAAACCTGACAACAGAAGAAAGGACTTGAGGCCGTCCCTCTGTCAAAGCACATGCAGATTCCTAAACAAAATGTTAGCAAATTGAATCCAGCAACATGTTAAAATAATATATCCCATCCGACTGGGGTTTATTCCAGGAATGCAAGGGTGGGTATCATTCTAAAATCAATCAACGTAATTCACTGTTTTGGCAGCAAAAAAAGAGAAATATCGTATGATCATCTTATAAGTACAGAAACATCATTTGACAAATTTTTAACACCCAATCATCACTTTTTTAAAAAGCCTCTTAATGTTTCCTCCTCCGAGTTCTGCTGTGAAGCCAAGAGCTGCCTGCTGTGGCCAATGCTACTCACTACTGAAGGTCCCTTGCCAAAGCGCCGAGTCAAGTAAAAGGGACAAAAGGCACAAGGATTGGAAAGGAGCAAATAAAACTGTAATTATTTATGGGTGATCTGATAGAAAATACACGGAAAATCTAAAACCATTAGAATTAACAAGTGAATGTGGCGAGGTCACCGGATAGAAAAGCAACAAGAGGCCGGGCGCGGTGGCTCACGCCTGTAATCCTAGCACTCTGGGAGGCCGAGGTGGGCAGATTGCTCAAGGTCAGGAGTTCGAAACCAGCCTGAGCAAGAGCTAGACCCCGTCTCTACTATAAATAGAAAGAAATTAACTGGGCAACTAATATATATAGAAAAAATTAGCCGGGCATGGTGGCGCATGCCTGTAGTCCCAGCTACTCGGGAGGCTGAGGCAGGAGGATCGCTTGAGCCCAGGAGTTTGAGGTTGCTGTGAGCTAGGCTGACGCCACGACATTCACTCTAGCCTAGGCAACAAAGCGAGACTCTGTCTCAAAAAAAAAAAAAAAAAAAAAAAAAGAAAAGCAACAAGAAAAATCATCAGCAACGAACAGAAAGCAAATTTAAAAAAATACTCTCAAGTAAAATAGCCTCGAATAACATCAAATTCCTAGGAATAAATGGAATAAAAAACACGCAAGATCTCTACATGCAAAAGTATAAAACATTATCAAATAAAATTAAAGAAGCCTCAAATCCAAGGAGTGATATGCACTGGGTTCATGAATTGGAGACCTCAAGATTGCAAAGACAGCACATCACGCTAAATTAATCTGCATTTGATGAATTACATTCAAAACCTCTGCAGGGGTTTTTATGCGACAGAGTCTCGCTCTGTCACCCGGGCTAGAGTGAGTGCCGCGGCGTCAGCCTAGCTCACAGCAACCTCAAACTCCTGGGCTCAAGCGATCCTCCTGCCTCAGCCTCCCGAGTAGCTGGGACTACAGGCATGCGCCACCATGCCCGGCTCATTTTTTCTGTATGTTTTTAGTTGTCCAGCTAATTTCTTCTTCTTTTTATTTTTTAAGTAGAGATGGGGTCTTGACCTACCTACCCTCCTTCCTTCCTCCCTTTCCTCCCTCCTTCCCTCTCCTCCTTGTTTCCTTCCTCCCCCCCCCAACCCTGCCTTTCTTTCTTTCTGAAATTGGCAAAAATTGTAAAACTTACAGGGAAATGCAGACGCCCAAGAACAGCCAAGGCAATTCGGAAGATCAAAATTCTACTGGATATCAACACTTACTGCAGAGCTTTGGTAATGAAAATAACGTGGTATTGGCACACGGACAGATAACAATAGAGCAACACGTCCAGAAACAGAGCTGCAAAGCCACCAGAGTGACAAAAAGGGCAAAGGAAAAAATCCAAGTGTTGTTGAAGACGCAGAGCGATTGGAGCTCTCATACGTGCTGGGTGCGACATCGCCCTTTGGAAACGATTTGGCTCTACTTGCTAAATGCGACGCGTGCGCGCCTATGCCCGAGTTCCGCTGCAACGCATAAGCGCAACAGGTCGCATGCGCGCGTTCGCCGAGAGATCTCGAAGATCGCTCACAGCAGGTCTACTGACAGCAGACAAAAACCGGACGCCGCCCAAATGCCCGCGTGAGCGCGACAAGTAAATACACGAGCGACCCTCGGCTGCAGGTAGCAGCCTGGACGCACCTTACAAACACGAAGCTGAACTACAAAGTGAGTCCATCGGGGGGGAAATGGGGACCGTGGCCACCCCGGGGCAGGTGGGAGTCCCTGGGGTCTGGTCGGGCGCCGCGTCTCGACCTGGACACAGGTGTTCTGTTTGTGGAAGCTCGTCACGCTGCGACCTCACGTGCTACTGCCTATGGCCAGTTATATTTCAATAAAAAGTGAACAAAAGAGTAAGGCAGACACCAGAGGAACTGCCACGCTGATATCACAGTGACAAAAGCCAGTGATGGGTGGCAGAGCCACAGGACAGTAAGGTGTGCGTGTCCACTGCCCTTCTGCCCCTCCTAAGGAAGGGCCTGCGCTGTCACTGCGGCTGTCACTGCGGCTGTCACTGTGGCTGTCACTGCGGCTGTCACTGCGGCTGTCACTATGGCTGTCACTGCGGCTGTCACTGCGGCTGTCACTATGGCTGTCACTGTGGCTGTCACTATGGCTGTCACCGCGGCTGTCACCGCGGCTGTCACCGTGGCTGTCACCGCGGCTGTCACCGCGGCTGTCACGGTGGCTGTCACTGCGGCTGTCACTGCGGCTGTCACTGCGGCTGTCACGGTGGCTGTCACTGCGGCTGTCACTGTGGCTGTCACTGTGCTGTCACTGCGGCTGTCACTGTGCCTGTCACTGCAGCTGTCACTGTGCCTGTCACTGTGGCTGTCACTGTGCTGTCACTGTGGCTGTCAATGTGGCTGTCACTGTGGCTGTCACTGTGGCTGTCATTGTGCTGTCACTGTGGCTGTCAATGTGGCTGTCACTGTGCTGTCACTGTGGCTGTCAATGTGGCTGTCACTGTG
>VSMF01164216.1:0-16957 GCA_008750915.1 Microcebus jonahi
AAAAAAAAAAAAAAAAAAAAAAAAAGCCCTTAAAAAGATAACTGTCTGGTCATTGGTATTTAATTTAAAAACTGACTTTCAGCTTTCAGTTATGTTCTGTGCATTTTATTGCAGAGTAATTGAGTTGTGAGGAGCTATATTGTGGGTAAGGAGAATTGTGTGAGAAAATAGCAAATCCTTTGCCTGCTATTTCTTCTTTAGCATTTGATTTATGGCTTCGGTCCTCATAAAGATCTCATAGTGTTGAATTTCAAAATGTCTTGTTGTACTTTGATTTATTAAGACAGTAACATGAGCAAAATCAAGTTATAAAAATTTTGTAGAAATGTTTACTACTTTGGTTTTGGCTTTGTTTACTTGTTTAGGAGAAAGATTTATGAATCTTCAGTTATCAACTTAAAATGCTGCATCCTGATCTATAGGTTAGGTATGTAACTCTCACCCTTCATATCAACTTTGCGAAACATTTTTAGACCCTAAATACATTTTATTTGATCTGAAAAGTAGTATGGAAAATCCTTCCTGGAATCTTTGAAAGTTGGTTGAGGCTGTATTTATATAACCCAGGAGATAGTCAAAGAATATGGACTTGTACAGTTAGCAGCCCTTGGAGAATTTAATTGATATAGAATTATCACACCAACAATAAGATACTTGATGCATGAACTTATACCATGGTATGAATAACACATGATTTATTAAATAGTCAACTTCTCTGTGTGTGTGCATGTCCTGTGCTGTCACCCTTCATGGGCTATTGAGGGTTATAGTTGTGGTTTCATAGCAAGCTTATTTTCAGTAATAACTATTATAATTTTGAAGTCTTTCTGAGTATGTGTATTGTATATTTAATTGTATGTTTCTCCTGTTGGCCAATACTTTGAAGGAAGCTTAGTATTTTTAAAGTTCAAATGCTCCATTGAAAATACTTGAGACTCTGAAAATTTAATAGTAATATAATATTCCAAAATATTATAAAATTGAAAAAGCAGAGGTGTGTTTTAGACATCCACTGAGCTTATGGAAATAAATATACTTCTCTGTAGTCACCATAGTAATGCCTAAATATCATAGGATATTCGACGTAGAAGAGTCTAGACGCCATTTATTTCCACTCTTGACTTTAAAAATAATAAAAGTGAGACTCAAAAGGTGAAGGTTAGGTTCCAAGGTTATATAGCTAGTTATTGGTAAAATGAGTTGTATCCATATCTCGTTGTTTCTTTTTCACCATATGATGCATAATGCACACCTCTCTTTGAAAACAGGTATGTGACTCACAAGAATTTTCTTAGAAATTTAATTATTTTAGAATTATAAGAGATATTGATAGCTTAGTGTCAACTCATTGATCTGGTGCAGATTCACAATGAATATAATTCATATACAATTACAGAATCATTAGATACCAGTGTTAGGTCTTTTCATCTCAATTACTTATAAAAAATATATTTTATTTTCCTTTCCATATATGGAGATGACTCAACAACCCTTTCTTTTTATGCTTTTTTTAAAATTGAAGACAGAGATTCACTTTTCTCACTGGCATCATTCCATGGAGAACTCATTTTAACCAGTGAAGACTTAAAGTTGCTGTATTGCTGCCAGGTGGTGCTTCTGCCTGGACCTCTCAAATATCAGAATCACAAAGGACTTGAAATCAAGTTATAGTCTATATAGTGCAGTACTATAATCAAGTTATGTAATCAAACAGTATAATTGTAATAGCTTCATATGTTTGCTCACGTCAAAAGAAAGTTGGTGGCTGAGTTATTTCAAGAGACATTTAGTACAAGTCTAGCAAACTGAAGAGAACTTAGATAAAAATTAAAATCACAGCCTCTTCACTCTGAATTTTTAACTTATGCCATTTTGTAATCCTTTGGTTAGAACACTTACCTTCTGCATTTCTGTTGAAAGTTGCTAGGATATGAAAATAAATCAGTTAAAGATTAGACTGTAAAGAAAAGAATGTAGAATGGAAACATAAATTAATGTGAAAGACTTGCTTTAGAATTCATTCCTGAAATATTCATATTCAAGTTCTTTATTGCAATGAGTTGTATTTCATATGAAAATTAGTACTTTCATTTGAAAATTTGGTTTTATAATTGTAATGACTTTGGTCCCTTTGAGTGTTAGTTTTCCCAACTATACAATGGAGACTGTGACAATTTCTACTTTACTGGAATTTTGAACAAAATGAAAGAATAAAAACCTCTATGTACTTGAAAAAAGTTTGTATATTTTCAAAATATAATTGGAGTATTTTAATTATTATATTACGAACACAATTTGATGATGTCTAGTTTAATTTCCAGCTCCCAAATTTTACAGCACTACTTTTCATCATCCAACACATAATTAATACTTCCGTAAAGAGCCAGTCCATTGACCTCAGTCCAGTAAAAATTTCTTTCTCCTCCTCTTCTACCCACTGTAGCATGTTAATTATGACACTGATTATTATTCATCTTTGCATCACCCAGGAAGTGCCTAGCTCAGTGTCAGGCACTCCCTTTATGAACAGTCTATTGCAGCCAAACCAAGAAAGCCTAGACTCCTCTGTGTAACTACTATTGTATAGCATATTGTGAAGAGCTAATGCATTGGATAATCAAGTTATCCAAAACTCCACTCCTAGAAGAATGTCAGGAAGAACACTTTAGTCACCTCTGCAACCACCAAAAACATCACTGAGCACGCATGGGATGGGTTAGTTCTTGCTGAATTTTCCTCCCCCTACTCTTGAAAGGGTAGATTAGAATTGACTCTCATTTTTCCTTGTGTATTGATCAAGTTTTGAACTGATTCTATCTTTGGGTTTGTGAAGCCAGGTTTAGTTTCATCCCTCCATACCTAATCGCCTATATCCACTAAATATAATGACAATAGTCATCATCTACCTGCCTCCATGTGAGGCCCTTTGAAATAATCTTTGCAAAGTATTTTGAGGCCATTAAGAGAAAAAGACACCAAATATACATTGGAATTTTCTTTTCCTAAATCTCAGTGTACATCTGAACAGGATGCACAAGAATTTTTTTTTTGTGTGTGTGTGTGGCATTCAATAAGTAGAATCATAAACTGACAGAAAAGTTTTCAGTTACCATATTATTAACTCCATATGCTCTTTTATTGAAATATTGACCTTATCATTAATAAAGTGCAAATATCTAAGATGCTTTCTCTGAAAGCATAATAGGGGAACAGGATAACACTTATTAGAAGATAAAGGTGCTCAAAGTAGAAGTTCACAGGGGTCGTTTATGGCAATGGTGGTCCCCTCTCAGAACACTGAAGCTTGTCCACTAAATTGTTGATATGAAGGTCCTTCCTCTCAGCCTAACCACTTTTCTCTTTGGAATAGAATGGAAAATCTGTCACATGCTTTGCTATGCTAAATTAAGCCAGATGAGAAAGGAAACGCTGAAAACGCTGGCAATGTTACTCGCCCCATTCCTATTGTCCCAATTATGATATAGATATTTATAGTTTAGATGGTACCAGTGCCTCCCAGATTTCTAACACCACCTCTCAATATAATTCCCTCCCTCAACGTTTGCCTCCAGTAAGAAGTCCAATTTTTTAAAACAACATCTGAACATGGCCCTTCACAACTCAAAAACCATCATGGACACCCACTGCTTATGTATAAATTTCAGACATCTCAGTCTGACACCCAAAACCCTACACAATATGGCCATAACTTACTTTACCAGCTGTAGCTCTCATTTTTCCCCTCCATGTGAACTGGCATGTGAAGCGAACTATTTTACTTAATGTCTTTGTAACCTGTTGTTTAATTTTCCACTTCATAGATTTTTTGCTGTTTCTCAGCTTTTCCTGCTACCCATGCTTGCAGGCCATGTTTAAAGCCCAACCACCTATGTGGGGAAATGGCCCTTGTGTTTTAAAAGTTCAATATTGCTCTTAGGTATAATTATTGTTGTTGGTATTGCTATTATTTTTAAACATGTATCACACCTCTCACTTTAACAAAAGTTCCAAAGGGCAGGCTTTGCAGATCAACCATACTTATCATCCTTATAAGACCACATCCTTCATCTGTGCTGAAATATTTATTTACTTGAAATACCGAATAACGTTTGTTATACCCTTATGGTTGGTGTTTGCAGGTCATGCAAAAGAACTTTTAGATGTGTTCTTTCATTAATTTAATAAATTATAACTATACTGAAAAATAACTACCTTCACTAGTATTTTTTTAAAAGGGAAACAAACTGAGATCCAAGAAACAAATGAAGTGACTTGCTAAGGTCATAGAGTCACAGTGTCTGAGAAAGAGTTTTGAACAGGTTTCTCTTACTCTAGAAATTTATCTCACTAACATTTAGGCAACTATTCTATTAAAACAAATAAAAACAAAATAGAAATTATTTGTGAAAAGACAGACAGGTTTATGAAACTAGAGACCCAATAACTCCTCAGATATCCTAAATATGAGAAATATCCAAAAAATTAAATATTTCATGAATAATCCTTTGTCACATATTATATGAATATGCTATATTTGCTGTCAAATTTGAGATATGCTTTAGATAATGAATGAGATGGATTTCTTGCTCATTATACTGCTTATAGTTGATGTATTTAGGGTTAGCTGTAGACCAACTTGTAGGGGAGAAAAAGATTTGTTATGTATGCTTTTGTGTCATTTGCTGAGGCATAGCCTAACCTATGTGAGCCTTTCCAAAATTTCTCAGTCTGCATCATGTGTTCCACTGGGAACTCATATTCAGATGCAGTTTCTGAGCCAATGCCAATCAAAGCTGGCCACTGGAGGCTTAGAATAGTCACTTTTGTTTTTGATCTGGTGGGGCTGTGATTGCTATAGCTCTGATATTATTCCCATGCCCCTCTCGCTCTTAGGATACGTCTTAGTATACCTGGAACTGATTTCCCTGTGTAGAGAGTTTTGATATGAACCTTGGAGGGAAAACTAGAGCTCAGTGCAAGATATGCCAAGGGTGTAATGGCCAAGTTGTATTAGAACACAAATGCTGCCCAATAGGATTACCAAACCAACAGTATGCAAAAGAGTTCTGGGTGTGGAAGTCAGAGTGGTGCCAAAGGATCTATAGCAAAGAAGTAGATGAGGAGAGCTGGGTCAGAGAAATCAAGTCTTTATGTTATCTTGATTCTAATATTTACCTGAAAAAACAAATGCTTAATAACCAAGTCATTTCAGATGGTAAAATCAGGTAGAAAATACTTCCCCTAAAAGTTATTAAAAAATCTTTTAAATCTCCAGTAAACATAACTGTGTTATCAATGCTGGAAAAACCATTTAACAATGGACCCAAATAGCAAACCTAGAATCAAATCTACAATATATGAAAACTTAGTAAAAAGAAGGCACTAGAGAAGGTCAGCAGGTGAAGGATTGTCTATTCAATAAACCTTGGTGGGACTTTTTTATTCCTGGAAATAAATAAAATTTGTTCCATTCTATGTACCATATACCCAAATCCATTTGATATAATGAATTAAATGTGAAAGTAAAAAATTTAGAACATTATCAGAGAATAATTTTATGTCTTCTGAATGGGAAATACTTTCTTATCAAAGTTGATAAGAATAAAAGAAATAGCTCATAATAAACAAAATATTAACCATAAAAATGATTAACAAAGTTGACATTAAAATTTTGCACTTCTGTTGATCAAAATATACCATAATGAAAGTAAAAAAGTCAAACTATAAGAACACATATAATGTACAAAAAAAACTCATACTGTTAATGTATAAAGAAGTCCTACAAATCAATAAGAAACAACTCAATAGAAAATAAGCAAAATCTTAAAGCCGTGTCTTTTAGAGGAGTGCAGCGAATGGTTAGTAAACATATACACAATCTCATAGTTATTAGAAAAATATAAACCAACATGAAAGACCATTTTATACTCACTAGATTGGCAAAAGCTAAAATGTCTAATATTGTTAGTGAGGATATGGAAAATGTGTGAATTCTTGGATAAAACGTAAATCTATATGTTGGCATAACCAATTTGAAAACATATTATAGGCCTTAGCTTGTAAAACTAAGCATATCTTGTAATGTGGTAATTCACATGCTAGCATATAGTATTTTCAAATATTTATGAATCTGACCCACATTAAGAAATATGTTTTCCATTGTGATCCCACAACACTCACACATATATAAATATAAATACATACATGCATATAGAAATCACTAGAACAATTTTCATGAAACAATATTTTAATTCTATTCTAGTTGATACTACCCTAATTTCTTCTGTCTACTCTACATACAATACTATTTGTTGATAGTAACTAGTTGATTTCTTTAAGATGTGATCCACAGTATTAAAAGCCTCAACCTACAGAAACTCTTGTACATATGCATCAGTAGGAATAAAAAAAATCTAAGGACGTTCATTGAAGGAAATATTTAAAAACAAAAATTAATAAACAACTCATGTTATTGACAGGAAAATGGATAAATAAATTGCATATTTTAGAATAAATTCACTAGTAAAAATCAATAAACTACTATATACAATAACCTATATGAATCTTATAAACAAAATTGTATGAAATAAGATTTGTATGAATAAGATTTCAGATTAGTACATACGATGTTATTATTTTTAAGTGCAAAACAGCAAAAGAAAATAATGTATAGTTTATGGATAAATAAACTTAAGGTAATAATCTCTTAAAAGTGAATATTGTTTACCTCTAGTGAAGATAGGGATATGGGAGGGCAGATGGCTTGAATCCCGAAGGAGTACATATGGAATTTCCACAGTATTTTGAATCTTCTAGTTGTTAAGTTAGGTTGACTAGAGTTCATTGTATGCGGTATTATATATGCACAAACACATTCAGTCTTTTGTTTTTATCAGTGATATATTGTAAATTTTATAAAACCAAAATATTTCAAATTTCCTATAGATTAATAGAAGGCAGATAAACCCTAGAGAAAACATAAAGTAGTGGTATCTTCTTCTTTAAATTATTGACTTATTGCTTGATGGCAGAGTGGTCCTTTGAAAATGATACAGGGTGCTGCTCTTATAGGAATGCCATGTGTCAATATGAAAATAAAGGAATACACATTCTTTGCTGTGTTTTTATTTTTTTGGCTTTATAACACTTTTAATAAAATGCAACTACAACAAGAAAATCTCTTATCTCTCAAGTGCTCTGAAATGGTCTACATTTTAAAATTAAAGAAATATTTATTGGTTTTTAGTAACTCTTTTGCAGGGAACTATTAGGCATCTGGCAAATACTGTGTTAAGAATGACCTTTACTTTCTTCTCAACTATAGCTGAGTTGAGAACCTCTGGGTTATTAATTATTAGTAAAGATTTTGCATTTTGTCAGGTTCTTCCTGTTCTCAAAAGCTTTTACTTGAAGAAATAATGGATTGTTCTCTGTTTTGAACTGTAACATTTGTATGATTAGGTAGGTTTTGTGAACATCTGTGAGATATTTCATCTTAATATCCAACTGTGGTATTTTGAGAGCTAATGTTGTTAAGTGTGACATTTGAGGCTAATTCTTTTCTATTTCAATAAATGATTTTTATTGTGGTATGAATTAGCAATGTAGTTCCACCTAAACTGTACTGAGTGAAGACGAGATTTAGTAATCTTCTAACTAATTCAATCTATGTAGACAATCTGTAAAATCAAATAAAATCTACTTTCCTTGCAGAAATTCACTTTTGTGTAACCATGGGTGTTCCTCAAACAGCTGTTACTTGGAATTAATGTAGATACTGTATAAATCAAGATGTATAGGGGTTATTTAGAACCTAAAATAACAAAGTTACCATCTTAAATGTACATATCACTTCACAGTCTCCAAAGTGATTTTTTCTTTATCTCATATGTTACTTGAAGAAAGGGTACCAACAATGCTAAAAATGTAAGTTAGTTTCCAGGCTATCCTTACAGAGTCTATTTAATTTGTGAGGGAACTACTTTGTGAGGAAGTTTCACCCATGTAAGTGGTCTACTATAATTTAAGACTATCATGTGGAATGATATAAAATTAATCCATTTTAAAAGGTAATTAGCTGTTGTTTGTCACCTTAATGGGAAATTGCAGCATGAGTTTTGTTTGTATTTTGCTATGAATATAATTTGCTGCCCTGAAAAATGGAAGATTTTTCCCTGCATAACATTTTCAATACCAGGGATGATGAAAGCTGGTCTCATTTTTCATACATTGAGGCATATTTTTATTTTTGAGGCATTGCTAAAGAGATCTGATCCACAGTTTGGCATGAATTTTACTTTTGGATGAGAAAAAAAAAATCATGCTTTTTATTTTCTTTTTACTGGTTGTTTGAATAGAAGGTCAGGCTTCTGTTTAGAATGTATAATGCAAGAAGAGAATCACTCCCAACCTAATGATACAAAAAATGCAGGTAATCTGTAAAATGATAATTTTCTTGAATGTTTTAGAGAGTTGATGTTGCAGGAAAATCTACTACATTCAAATTAAGGAAAGAGAAGCACTTCCATTGAGAGAAAAAATGCCATAGGGACTCACTTGTAAAAGAACGTAGAAAGAAGAGTTAGACACTACAAAAGCAATTAAGAAAGGCTCAAATAACATTGTTCATGAATTGCAGAAAGCTTAGTGTGAACTGCAATGAGGTAAAGAGCTCCTGGAAGCTGAAGACAGTAGGGGAGTATATATCAGCTTTTAGGATCTTCCTCATGGACCTTCTACAGATGCTCATGAAAAAGACTGAGGACAAAGATGAAGATAAGAGAAAAGCTCCCATCGACGCTGCAGACCTGGAAGAGGGGAACAAATGCTATTGCAGAAAAGTCAGGATACTCTAACTGGAATGTTTTTTTTTCCCTACAGAAAACCAAACATAACAAACTCAAAAAACTTAAAGTCACTGGGGAAAACCAAGTCAACCCTGTCACCTCAAGGCAAAGATGACAACTAGAGGAGGAGAAAAGAAAAACGACACACAAAATCAAAATCAACTACAAAACTTTGTAACCATGCTGACGTAAAGGAAACAGTCCTGAGTTTAGACAAATAGAGAATTTTTATTGGTGGTGAATCACTGCAATGCATTATTTGTACTGAGGGTGGATCATTACAATGGCAAATGCCCTTGTAAACACCGAATCATAAGCAACATCAGTCTTGTACTTGAGAGGGGCAAGAGTATTCAAAGACATACCCTGCAAGGCACACATGTAAAGGCAAGACTGAAATCTGAGGGTAGAGAGGAAACCACCACTTACAGGACTTTTTTTAAATTTCAAAATATTAAGGTGGTACAAATGTTTTAGATTACATGGATCATTTTTTATAATGCTTGCATTCTGGCTTGTTTTTATTTGACCTTATTCATCCTTTCTCTCTGCAAACAGCCTTTTTTCCCGGAGACACTTGTCACTGACAATTTTTTAACATCACAGCTGCCTGTGGTGGTGACAACAATTAGGGTAGACTATAGCTAAAATACATAATTAGAAGGAAAAGCTGGGGAATGGAATATACACAGTGGGCTTTGAAAATCTCAGATGTGTTCCAGGGAATCCAGGACACAAATATATATACAGGATGGTACACATGACCAGGGCTGAAGACTGGAAAAGACTGGAGAAAAGATTGGAGAAAATTTTAACCTTCATCTCTGGCTGATGTTGAGATTCTGCACAGGCAGAAAGTGAAGGCCAGAACAGAGTTGTAAACTGCCTGCCTGAGCACTGAAGTTGTGCCCCAGCACCTGCAAAGAGTCCATCAGCAAAAACTGTAAGACTTACTGGTTTCAATAATTTAAGAAAATGTGTGTCTTATGATTGGCCAGCCACTAAGCTAAGCTAGTGGAGACTTCAATGGCTATACGCAACAATAAGAAAATAATACCAACTTTACAGAATTACTTCAAAAATGTCACGGAAACCCCTAGTAAAAACAGCGCAACCTGCAGAAAGAATGACAAATGCTGGTTGGGTAGTGGGGGTCTGATTTCCAGAGTTCCCTATGTTATTTAAAATGTCCAGTTTTAAGCAAATGACATGCAGAGACACAAGAAAATATAGCCTATTCACATGAAAAAAAATGCAGCCAGTAGAAACTGTCTATGAGGAAGCCCAGGTGTTAGAATTACTAGAGAAATAATTTAAATTAGTAATTTCCAATATGGTCGAGTAAGAAAAGAAAACCATGTATAAAAAGTAAAGTATGATAATGGTATCTTACCAAATACAGATTATCAATATAGAGATAAATTTTATGAAAAATAATCAAATAAAAATTCTATGGTTGAAAAGTATGAGCTGGTGATAAAAAAGAGCAGACTTTAAGATAGGTCAATTGAAAGTATCCAGTCTAAGGAACTGAAAGAAAAAAGAATAAGGACTAAAAAGCAAAGGCCTGTGGGGCACTATCACATGTACCAATATACACATAATGGCGAGTATGCATATGACAAGGAGTGGGGAATGAATTTTCACCATAAGAGCACACAATGGGAAAAGGACAATCTCTTCAATAGATGATGCTGAGAACTTGATATCCACATGCAGAAGAATGAAAGTAGACTTTAGTCTCATCATATATAAAAATTACTCAAAATAGATCACAGACTTAAAACCTGAAACTACAAGCCTCTTAGAAGAAAATACAGAAGAAAATCTTTAGGACACTGGTTAAGCAATAATTTTTGGATAAAACCTTAAAAGCATGAGCAACAAAAGCAAATATAGACTAATGGTATTACATCCAACTAAAAAGCTTCTGCACAGCAAAGGAAACAATTAGCAGAGCCAAGAGCCAACCTACAGAATGGGAGAATATATTTGCTAATTATATGTCTGATAAGGGGTTGACACCCAAATTAAATAAGGAATTCAAACAACTTAACAACAAAAATCAACCCAACTAAAGAATGGGCAAAAGACTTGAACAAACGTCTCTCAAAAGACGGCACATAAATGGCCAATAAATACAAGAAAAAAATGCTGAACTTCACATTAATCATCAGGGAGATGCAGGTCAAAACTATAATGAAATATTACTTCATACCACTCAAAATGGCTACTCTCAAAAAATCAAAAGATTTAAAGCTAAATAGTATTCCATTGTGTATATATATCACATTTTCTTTATTCATCCATTGATGGACATTTAGGTTAACAATAAACAAGAATTTTAAATATCTTTTTGACATACTTATTTCATTTTTTATATGTATGCCTAGTAGTGGGGTTGCTGGATCATATAGTAGTTCTATTTTTAATTTTTTGAGAAACCTCCATAATGGTTGTATTAGTTTATATCATGTCCCCACCAGCAGTATATGTGTTCTCTTTTCTCCACATCCTCACCAACACTTGACATCTAAAGGAAAGGGGAGAAGATTAAATATTAGAAGAAATAATGGTTGACAATTTTCCAAATTTGATGGCAACTCTAATACCAGAGGATCTAAGAAGCTCAAGAAGTCCCAACAACAAGAAACATGAAGAAAAGTATACCAAAGCAAATGCAAAGAGAAAATTTCAGGTGCAGTCAGGGAGTGGGGAACCTGACTTTCATTTATAGATGAAAAAAAAAAAGGATGACAGCAGATATCTAATCATAAACAATATAATAAGAATGACCTATATTTTGAAATTACTGAAAAAATAACCCATCAACTAGAATTTTATTCCAATAAAAATATATTACATTAATAAAGACTTTTTCAGATATATAAAAACTGAAAAATATTATCACTATTAGATTTACACTAAAGAAATGCTACAGAAGTTCCTTAGCCATAAGGACAATGTTAACAGATTAGAGAGCCACATAAGAACTCTCAAAACTCAATTTTAAAAATTCCAATTGAAAAAATGTCCAAAAGATTTGAACAGACTACAAAAAAAAAATTATGAGAATGGATGGCAAATAAGCACATGAATGATGCTCAACATCTTTAGTCATTAGGTAAAAATAAATTAAAATTACAATGAGATCCGCCTATTGGAATGGCTTATAAAACTAACACTATGAAGTGGGGAGGAGAGGCAGAGCAACTGGGATTGTCATGACTTCTTGTTGAAAACAAAAGATGATTCAGCTATTTGGAAAATCAATTTGTCAATTTCTTTTATAGTTGAACATACACTTACCATTCAACCCAGAAATTCTACTCCTAGGTATTTGCCCATGTAAATGGAAAACTTATGTTCATACATCAATCTTTACATTAATGTATGGCTTTATTCATAATAGCCCCAAGCTGGAAACAAGCCAAATGTCCTTCGTCAGGTAAATGGATAAACAAAATATAGTTCATCATCCATATGATTGAATAATATTCAGAAATAAAAAGGAATGAAATACTCGTATGTGCAAGAATATCAATGAATAGCAGACGCATATGCTAAATGAAAAATAAAAGCCACATCTAAAAGACTTCATATGTATATTCCATTTTTACGACATTCTATAAAAGGCAAAACTAAAGAGACAGAAAACAAATCAGGGTTAGGGCCGGGAGAAAGTGTTCTTGAGTGTTTCTGATAATATTCTCTCCATATTTTTTGGTGGTGGTAATATGATTGGATGTGTTTGACAAAACTCACGAGTTATAGACCCAAAAGGGTGAGTTATATGCATACAAATTATACCTTGATAAAATTATAACAATAGAGAATGAGAAAATTTAGGAGGACAAATGGGAAGCTGAATTGGGGAGAATCCCTAAAGTGCTCATACATTCAGGCATTTATTAGGCTCCTGTGGTTTGGAGGGCTTGTGAAATGTGAACCAATATTGATACAGTGTAAAGCTATTAGGGGATTCCAAAATGAATATGTTTATACCCTTAAGGTGCTCATGGTCTACATGAGCATTGATACAATCCGTTTAATTGACAACTGCAACTAATGTAGTAGTGATATTAGACAGCTAATATATTCTTGGATCCCACAATGGAAAAAATTACCAGACTTAGGTGGTGAAGCATAAGGCTCCCTGGAAGAGACATCAGTGAGGAGATGAAGAGAAAGAAGCTAGTCAAGGAAAGGGGCTATTCATTAAAACTAAGTTCTCATTAACCTAAAAATTTTCAAAAAGCAAACACATGCATTTTGGAACACCTGCCTGTGGTACTAAATTCAAAGATTATGTAGATTTTTACCCAGAGGGATCTTCTATCATCAATTACTTGTATGGATTTATAGAAATATTCTTTGCATCTATAAGCATGTATATAAGAATTTTTATAAACCAGTTTTAGCATATTGTACTTACTGTTTGAATGTTTTCTACTAAAATGCATCTTCAAAGTTATTGTCTATCATATGGCCAAATATTATAAGATTTCATTATGGTTTCCATTTGCATTTTCTGTGTTTTCTTGCTGGTCATTTTAAGGCTGTTGATTATTTCACTTATTTTTATATCTTTGTGAAATATATTAAATTTATATTTCTTTTGATGGTATGTAATGAGCTATTGATATGAATAATAATGTACACACTTTTTCTCAACTCCATTTCCTCTTTTCCAAATGCAACTTCATTCATTTATATTCTTAGATCTTTTTGTTTTCCCTTTTTACCTCTCTCTTACTTATCCAATGTTGTAGCTACTGGGGATATGGCAATAAACAATGCAGGGAAAAAAAATACCAAACCTCTCATGGTGTTTATATTCCAGTGGGAGGATACAGGAAACTTATAAATGTAATACATATTATGCCTTAGATCTATGGAAATAGAAAAGTAAGGTTGAGTAATAGGATGTGTCAGTAGGAAGAGGGAAAATTGCAATTTTAAGTAGATTCATCAGAGAAGGACTCACTAATCAGGTTCCATTTGAGTAAAGACATGAGAAGGTAAAAGACAAAGCTTTCTGATGGGTATTTCTCAGAGCAGGGTATTTATATTATACTTCTCTTTGACTTTTTAATTTATGATGTGTCAGTTTAACCTACTGAATCCATGGATGTGAAATCCACAGATATGGAGGGCTGAATTATTACACCATTTTATATCAGGGACTTGAGTATCCATGGAATTTGGTATCCATGGGGGTTCTAGAACCAATCCCCTGTGGATATGGAGGGCCCCGATTGTATACTGTGCTGTGAGTTCCAAGAAGTCTATCTTATTCTCTGAATATTCCATTTGCATACATTCTGTTCTTATTTCATGTGCATTATGTCTTCTCCACTCTGAGGATAGTAATTTTATTTTTAAATACTTTTTTTGTCTTTCCTGCATTGCATTTATTCTACTCAGACTTCCTTATTTCTATTTTGGTCTTTGCTTCCATTTTGCAATGTTTCTCAAAGGTTATGTGTTCATATTTTAGACTGAGGCATCAAAATTAATGGAAAATATGTCAACTGGTAAATTCTTTGTGTAGACTAATCAGATGAGAATTGGGGCTTTATTTATTTATTTATTTTGGCATATTATGGGGGTACAAATTTTGAAGTTTCAATAAATGCCCTTTCCCCCCTCCCCTCCACAAGTCTGAGTTTCCAGCATGACCATCCCCCAGATGGTGCACATCTCACTCATTATGTATGTATATACCAGCCCCCTCCTCCCTCCCACCTGCCCAATACCCTATTACTCTAGTACCTATGTGTCCACTTAGGTGCTGCTCAGTTAATATCAGTTTGCTGGTGAGTATATGTGGTGCTTGTTTTTCCATTCTTGGGATACTTCACTTAGTAGTATGGGTTCCAGCTCTAACCAGGAAAATATAGGATGGCTATATCACCATTGTTTCTTAGAGCTGAATAGTACTCCATGGTATACATATACCACATTTTATTAATCCATTCTTGGATTTATGGGCACTTGGGCCGTTTCCACAGCCTTGCAATTATGAGTTGTGCTGCTATAAACATTCGAGTGCAGGTGTCTTTTTTGTAGAGTGTCATTGGATCTTTTGGGTAGATGCCCAGCAATGGGATTGCTGGATCAAATGGTAGATCCACTTGTGTCGCTTTAAGGTATGTCCATATTGCTTTCCACAGAAGTTGAACTAGTTTGCAGTCCCACCAGCAGTGTAGGAGTGTTCCCCTCTCTCCGCATCCACGCCAGCATTTATTGTTTGGAGACTTTTTGATAAAGGCCATTCTCACTGGAGTTAAGTGATATCTCATTGTGGTTTTGATTTGCATTTCCCTAATGATTAGAGATGTTGAGCATTTCTTCATATGTTTGTTGGCCATTCTTCTGTCTTCTTTAGAAAAGTTTCTGTTCAAGTCCTCTGCCCACTTTTTAATAGGGTTATTTGATTTTTTCTTGCTGATTTTTGTGAGTTCTAAATATATTCTAATTATCAGCCCCTTATAAGATGCGTAGGATGCAAAATTTTCTCTCATTCTGTAGGTTGTCTGTTTACTTTCATGACTGTTTGTTTGGCTGTGCAGTAGCTTTTTAGTTTGATCATGTCCCATTTGTTTATTTTTGTTGCTGCTGTGATTGCCTTTGGAGACTTCTTCATAAACTCTTTGCCTAGGCCGATGTCTAGGAGAGTGTTTCCAACATTTTCCTCTAGAATTCTAATAGTTTCATACCTTAGGTTTAAGTCTGTTATCCAGCGTGAGTTGATTTTTGTGAGAGATGAAAGGTGTGGGTCCTGCTTTAGCCTTCTACAAGTGGCTATCCAGTTTTCCCAGCACCATTTATTGAAAAGGGATTCTTTTCCCCAGTGTCTGTTTTTGTCTGCTTTGTCAAAGATTAGATGGCTATATGAGGATGGTTTTATATCAGGATTCTCAGATCTGTTCCACTNAATTCCTACAGCTTTGTAGTATAGTTTGATATCTGGCATATTAGAATTGGGGCTTTTCATCAGGGCAATCACAAATATCAGCATTTAGAAGCATTTTCTGTGACCACTTTGTTTCTTGAGGGCAGAAATTTTATATTCTCCCACCTGGCATGCTATATGCCTAGATGACAACCATTTTGGGCCAGGGTTGCATGAAGGGACAAGGAGCCTACATATTCAGTGAGCAGACTTTTGCTCACTCCCACAGTTTTTGATAGAACATATCTCCCTCACATTCGCCTTTCCTGGTGTCCCTGAGTCTGAAGCTTCTATGTCAACCTGCAGTCTGTAAAGACAGTCACCTGGCTCAAACAGGTGGAGAAAAGGGTCTGGCAGGTTTAAGGTCTCCTTGCACAGGCTTTCTTTGCTGCTCTCATTTTAAGCTCAAAAGCTTATCCTCAAGAAATTCTGCAGCCAGATGTAGATTGCTTCTGGCTGGATTACTTCTCAGTCAGCATTTTTTTCTCAGTTATGCTGAAGCTTTCATCCACCTTTTCCCTGTCTTTGGCTTCTGTTTCTTCATCTGCAAAATGAGGAATAACAGCCATCTGGAATTCTTCCCAGGATGGTTATGGACACGAAATAAAATAATGGACTCGTAAGCATCTTCTAACTAGTCCAGCCTCCTTCGCTTCCCTCCCTTTTCTGGTCCATTTGCCTTCTTTTGGTTATTTTAACATTTCATATTACTTCTTGCCTTGAAGACTGTCTCACATGTTCTTCCTTTGGCCTGGAATAAAATTTTCTTACTATCTTTCTTCATTTTTATGTGACATCTGATTCATACAAAATAATATATGAACAGTTTTTAAATTCTAAAGCATAGTTATATGATGAAGGTGAAACAAAGCATCAACCTAGACAGTAAAATATTACCATCTACTTCATCTGTCCTTTGTATCTGTCCCCCAGTCCAATCTTTCTCTTCATAATTAATCATCACTCACATTCTATAAACAAAATTTCTTTCTTTTTTAATTTTAGAATATTATGGAGTACAAATGTTTTGATTACATGAATTACTTGCATACAGTTTGAGTCAAAGATACAACAAGTGTGTTCATCACCCAGATAGTGTGCATTGTACCTGTTAGGTATGCCATCCTCCTCAGTGAAGTATTGCAAGAATGGA
>VSMF01164221.1:0-22033 GCA_008750915.1 Microcebus jonahi
TCTTCTCCATGACCTCCTTTCAGAGTGCAGAGACAGTCTCCACGACATCTCTCCCCTGGGCCCACTTTGCATTTTCTGCTCCAGATCAGGCTCTTTCAACACTCACTGTTAAAACTTGGAGATTCCTCCAGGTATCAACTCAGGAACTGAGATGTAACAAATTGGGAAAGGGGAATGAGCAGCAATAGAAGGACAGAAAACCGATGCCAAAATATTCCTCTTTTGGAAATTTAGACTTTGTTCTTATTTCTGGATTGATCCTTATTGCCGCTTGGCAGTCACTTTTACCATGAAAGTTCTTCAGTTTGGTGTTGTTTTAAAGTAGGCAGCAAATGAGGAAACAGAAAATCTCAGGGATTTAGAGATTTATCTTCCCTTAGGATGCCTCTCCTTCATGAATATTTACACTCTAGATTGAGCTAATTCCTTTATACTGAAAGGTAGGTTATTTGAATGTTATTTGTACTTTGAGGCCAATCAACGAAAGGACACTTCGTACTGTAGGTGTTCTTGCTTTGCCTGTGGCCTCCCGGGAGAGGAGGGGACAGCCTGACTGATGTACTTGCATTTCTTATCTTTTTTCCCCACATTGAAAAGAGTTCACAGAAGTATTAAAAAAAAAAAAAAAAAACAATTTTGTAAAAGACAAAAACACATGAACTGTGTACATAAAATAAAGGCTTTTCCTTGAACGTACCATACTGAGATAGATCCTAAACTGCTGGGAGGCAGGACCTCTCACTGGAGCCCTTTGAATTTTTGTAGTACTGGAAACGCCACCGGGCCTCATGGAGACCAGTGATACTAGAATTTCATCAAATATCTATTATTGATTCAAAAGAGTCCTAGGGAAACTTAATATTAGGACATGTTTGATATATTTCCTCTAAAAGCGTTTCCAGTAATGTGAAAAGTCAACATGAATGTGAAGTATTGTCGCTGCTGCTGCTATTGCCAGGGGATCATTGCAAAACCCTAAAAAGAGGTAACCTGGCTTTTTGATCAGGGCCAAACTTTGCATGTGTGTCACAGGCATCCTCTGTTCTGACTGGCTGCTGCAGTGCAGACCCGGGACCTCAGGCACCGTGGGATTTCAGGACAGCAACAGCAGATTCAAGGAACCATAGAAGTTTTAAAAAAAAAAAAAAATTTAAAAAGCAAGTGTCATTTTCTGATCATCTGTCATCTATAACATTTTTTGTTAATTTTTTAGATGGTATTTTCTCCTGTCTCCCGATCCAATACACATTCCTTGGAGACATTTCTTTTTTAAAGATTTCCCTACTTTTGTACAGCCTTCTTTTCTGTTGTTAAAGGGCCCTCTAGCCAGACCGCATGAGCACAGCTGTTGAGTATACAGCTTTTGGCCTCACCCTACACGTCTTCAAATCTGCGTCCATGCCCTGGACTTCTGCACCACTGCTGTAATCTTTCTCTTCTTTCCTAAATTATGAGAGTAATGGTACTAATTGTACAGCTGCCATTGGGTTTTACAGGAGTTCAGTGAGATAAACACAAAGAACAGGGCCTTTTGATAGATGTCCACCAGTGTTACTAGTAGATTATTAGCAAAATGAAACGTAGAACTAGCCCATTCAGATAAGTCAGCCGCACCCATGCATCAAAATCCTTTGCCTCAAATGTCTTGTTATTTCAGATGAAAGCATCTCTTAGGACATAATTACATGGTTCTATGCCTTCATTTTCTGCTGAACTTTATTAATATAGATATGGTTTGAATACAAATGAGCAGGCCCATTATGTACAAGTAACATGGAATATAGCATGGAAAATTAACTACTTCAGAGGGAAATAGAAGATTTTGTTGAGAATACAACTTGATCAGGTAATCAGTTCACTGATTAAGTGTCTGGTTATTTATTTAGTCTGCCTATCCTAGAGATCCCAAATGGTATTGACTGTAGCAGTACTGAGAAAAAATTTTTAAAATCTCCCTCAGTGGATTAAACAAGGCACTTTTAAGGTTTATCAGAAAATCTTTGTTAGTGAGAAATCACACTTTAGATTCTGTTTTTCTTCTTAAGGAAGTGGCATTACCATTCTAGCTTATAAGGTTCAGATTAATACATTCAAATGAGCAAAATTGTTTGAAAACTGGATTTCTCTGGATTAACATCTACTTTCTGTTTGTCCTAGGAAATGATCTTTTGTTAAAACTTTTTAGGCTAAATGTTTATAGCTAAACATTTTTTTGCCTGAAAAGTCCAAACCTAAATTGGTTTGGATTGAAGTACTCTGGTTCTGCTCTTTTGGCAAGACTTAAGATGTAAAGTCTGAACAAAAGATGTTGTAGCTTTTCCAATTTCGAAAATGCTCCCAAAACCCCACAACATAAATAAAACATTTAAAAATATTCCAACAATCTAGAATTACAAATGAGTCTTGAAGTATAAGGGGGGAAATTCATATATAGATTCAAACTTGAACCTTTTTAAGGTTCTATCAGAGATGAGTTAATTTTAAATGGAGCTTATTAAGTTTGTGCTTTTGTAGTTTTTTATTTTTGGTGTAGGAAAAAATAGATATGTATATGTGTTTTGTGATTTTTCATTTATATCTCCATAAATTGTGATAACTGCTTGTGGATTTGTGCCTAAGCCTTATATTAAAGGAAAAACAAGTTTTGGGTTCACTAGCAAGAGGAATATTTCTTTTCTTATGAAAATATACATAGTATATTATTTGTTTATAACATGTACTCACCATCAAACTGGTCATAATTGATCAGCACTTATGTGCACATATGGGGGTAACATTCATTGGGTGTCAGGCAGGTGAGAAGGGGGAGGGAATGAGCACATTCACACCTAATGGGTGTGGTGTGCACTGTTTGGGGCATGGTCACGATGTAGCTCTGACTTGGGTGGTGCAAAGGCAATATATGTAACCCCAAATGTTTTTTTAAATGTCCAGAATAGGCAAATATATAGAGAGTGAAAGTGGGTAAGTGATTGCCTGGGGTGAGGATTGAGGTGAGATGATAGGTTCAGGGTGTGTAGGGGAGAAATGGGGAATGACTACTCATGGTTATGGAGTTTCTTTTCTGGGTGATTAAAATGTTCAAAACTTGATTGTGGTGATGTTTACACAACTTTCTGAACATACTAACAACTATTAGATCGTGTACTTCACATGGGTGACTTGTATGATATGTGAATTACATGTCAATAAAGCTGTTTAAAAAATAGATATTAAAGTTCATGAAAACAATATAAATATATAACTAGAAATTATAAAATGAAATAGCATAACTGGCATCTATCAACATAGGAACACTGAAGTCTATACATTAAGATTGGTGATTTTTGAAGTTACTTGGTTAGTTCTTTACAACTTAGTGGTTGTGTTATTACTTAACTATATTTCAGTAGAAAATCTGTAGCCATGAAACTAAGCATCCTCTGTGGAAATCAGACCTCCAGGGCCTATCTGCCTGCTTGGGACTGGACCCATCACCCACACACCAAGTAACTCTGGCACTAGTGGTCAGTGGGCCCCATGTTGAGAAACTTCTTCTGAGATTATATCCTCTCATCTCCTTAAGTTCTTCTTGAAGGCTCTGGCGGTTCTCCTTCCCCTGGAATGTGGTTGTTTTTAATTATAGCTTTATGACTTAAATATATAGAAATAATAACAATATATAGTACTTTGTCCTGGCTCAGTTTCCCTAAAGCAATCAGTCTTTGGGAGCCAAAAATGAAATAATTTAAGATACCAGTTTGATGTAAGCACCAAAATATCTACTAGCTTCTTTTGCTTAGAAGTGACCTTTCTGTTAAGTATGACTCTCCAGCCATCATCCAGGGGAGAATATGTGATGTGTTTTCTTTATTTATAATCCTTAGAAGGTCATTGGCACATATTAGCCACAAGGAGGCTTTCTCCTAAATTTCTCAATGTCTTTACTCACCATAGGCCCCTTTGCCAGGTCAGTTCCTCTCATTCACCTCTGTCACTTCCAGTCCTTTGGAGTTAGAGTTTATGTAACCTGGAGAGATTCCCCACTGGCTGCCGATGCCACAGGTGCTGGGGGAAATGCACCAAGAACAGAGACGCATACAGACAAAGGTAACCACCAATGTGCAGTGGTGGGTGGGAGAACCAGCCTCAGGATTTAAAAGCACTTTGAGTCTTTGTGTTTCTGGCACATAACTTGAAGCCCTGTTTTTGTAGGAGGGAAAACAAAAAGTGGCCACAGAGAAATAGGATCTGCTGTCACGGAAGGAGAGTCTACCTCATAGCATTGTGTCCCAAAGCTGATCTGCCCTCCTCCAAACTACTCAAGGAGAAGGGCAATCTGAATCTAGGGTGTAACAACCCAGATGGGGCTCAAAGCTGGACCGGATGGCATGAAAAAGTGGAGCCAGGAAAAGGAGCAAGTAAGAACATACTCATTGGGCCCATGGCCGGGGACCTCGGAGTAGGGGGACCATAGAATGATGCATTGCCAACTTTTTAAACCAATCTATGCATAGATATATGTAACCAAAATGAAAGTTTATGAAACATCATTTATGCGTATTTCACATGGTACTTTATGATATTTTCTCTCTTCTGCCCCGCTCTATCCTAGCATAATTTATTCTATGTAACTTTTAAAATAATGTCTACCCTTTAATCGTTAAATTGGTTATGGAACCTACCAAAGGGTTATGACTTACAGTTTGAAAAACTAGTTTATTTTTAACATATCTGTATAATAGTTAAATAAAAATAATATAAATCAACAGTGATGATAGGGGTCTACTGGATTATTTTTAAATAAATTTCAGAAATAATATATGTAAAGTGCTTAGCAAATACTCAGAAGTCATTTTTATTGTCTATTAGTTTTATACATAAATCAAGACAATTATTGGCATGAAGGCTTCCAATAATTTATTGAATAATTGGAAAATCAAACCAAAGTAAAAATAATAATAGCAAGACCTTTGTCAAGTAAAATAATTATTTTGGATAAATTGCATGAGGGAATTTGGTTCATGGTCCATTGATGTACATGCTAGTTTGTTTGCCATGGAATGAACAAACACGTTTCCTTTTCTTTATATCAATAGATGATATTGAAGATTTATCAAAGTTTCCCTTAAATATTTGATTTCCTTCTCCCTGCTAAGCTGACCTTTTTCCTAGTGCTGCTTCTGGCCTCTGTGAGCTTAACTCTTCTGCCCAGTTCTTCATGGGCTGAGGGATGCTAAAATTAATGCCGACAGAAGAGATAATGCATTACTTTGTAAAACAGGATTGATTTCTCCCTTTTGCTCCAAGTTTTCAGCCTTAAAGTGATTATATTTTTCTTATACTTTGACTTATAGAATAATAATAATAGATATCTTGATATTAAATATTCTTGTACCCTGAAATTAAATATATTTATTTTTGCTAATTTATTCCTTAAAGATGCTACTTAACTCATTAGGCCAGCACTTCATTTGGAGTTTTTGAAATTATACTCATAAAATAGATTGGTATATAATTTTAAACTATTGGATTCATTCATTCACGTATTAATTTATTATTAAACAAATATGAATTAAGTGTTTGGCCTCATGGAATTTATAGTCCAGTAATGGATATATACAAGCATCCTAGAAGAAAAGAAATCTAAATTGACCTCTGTATTAGTTAGACTAGGGTAATATAACACAGAGATCTGCTATCTTAACAGACTCAAATAAGAGATAAAATTTTATTTCTCTTCCACACAGAAGTCTAGAGCGAGACATATAGGCCTAGTGGGGTAGTCAAACCAACCTCAACATGTGGCTACCAAGTTTAGCTCCAGTCATCACCCTTTCCTAGCCATCAAGAAGATATACACAGAGTCCAAAACAAGTGTCCTCATGAAGATAACCTGAAAGTTGTACACAAGCCTTCTCACATCTCATGGCCACATAGTTGCAAGAGAGTCTGGGAAATATATTCTGTACCGGGCAACCAGATAGCCAGCTACACTGTGGGTGCTACAAGGAAGAAAGGAAGAATGGATGAAAGAGGACAGTTAGCATTCTCTGCCAAGCATCTAGAACAGTGAAGAGGAATTAGTATGGTCAAGGGTATAAGGAGTAGGAAGGAAAGAGTTTTCTAATCGACTTGTAGTCAAGAAGATACTGAGAAACAAACAGGCAATTTTGTAATACAGTGATGAAATTGCAATGAGAGGGCGTATGCAGAGTACTGACCACTGAAGTGCCATGTGTAAGGAGCACCTGGTCCAAGTTTGGAAGGCAAGATGAGAGAAGCTTTCCTACCTAGGCAGAGATTTGAAGAGCGAAGTCAACCATTAGCTCATTGTTGGAGAGCCAAGGAAGCATGAAATTAGTTCAGAGGCCCTGTCATAAAAATGAGCATGGAGTGATTAAGAAACTGAAAGAATTTCAGTTTTGTGGGTAGACACATTGCAGAGCAAGTCGTGGCAAGAAATGAGACTCTGAAAGGTGAGCTGGAGGGAGACCATGCTTTACTCAATGCTAAGATTGGACTTTATTCTTAAGACAAGAAGGATTTATTCAAGGTTCAGACCAGGGGAAGTATAAATGCTAGTCATTATTCCAAACCCAGTCTGAGTTATAGCTGCCTCACTAATTCCTGGGGTCAAAAGAGGAAGGTACAAATTGTGAAAACTTCCTGCTCAATCCTTTAGAATAAAGGTTTTTTTCCATATAAACTATTTAGCTACAAAATAGTTTATTTAGATAATGGCAATTGAGTTTGTATTCTACACTCATTGAACTAGATAATGCTTATACCCCAAGAAACAAACAAATCATTCTAGAATGACCACAAAACAGAGTTCCTCAGTATTATAAACATATTGATGAACAGAATGAGAAGGAGAAGCAAAAAGTAGAAAAGGAAGTAAAGTTGCCATTAAACAAGCAACCAAACCATAGAAGACATGCATTTGGAAGTGTGCATGATGGTAACATCCAAGCAGGAAGATGCCCTGTGTTATTCTTAAGACTTTTCACACACCCTGGTACTGTACAGTGTGTTTCTGATGACATGGTTTGTCTCAATTTGGAAAAATGCTAATATGGTCAAAGTCTACAGTGAGAGAGGTGTGAGAGATAATTAAAACTTATGAATGAGCTAGGGAGACACCTTGAATGCCACTCCATTAATTTAAAGTGAGGAAGAGAATTCTTACACCCAGAGGAAATGTTCCTTGTCGGCATAATCAGTTATGTCGCCCTTTAGTCAAGTTATAAGGGAAGCCAAGTCACAGTCAGACATCACTTTATTGATTTACTGAGAGAAATCGCTGTAACCTAGATTAGAAATTGTCATGTCAGCATAATCAACGAAGCCTCTGTTCACAGGCTAACATGGGAATTAGGAGGTTGCTTGGTAAGCATGGAATTAAGAGCGTTAAGTAAATGAAATATAAAGAAACCCTGTTAAGAGAGTGTGGTGACCTGGATCACTTTAGATCCAAATGGTAGTTTTCTGTATTAAATGTTGATTTAATTCTCAAAAAGTGATACTCAAAAAAGTATCCCTCATTTCCAAGTTCTTAGGAGCACAGTAGACCCTTGTGCTTATAAATATACAAAAGATAATTTGAGTTAAGAACAAAAGTAGTTTAGATATTGTTACAGTAATGAGAGCATCAGCAAGAAGGCATAAGAAATAATTTGGACCCACTTTTTTGCACCCCAAAATAATTTTTCTTATTATCTTTCATTTTTGTTTGCACTGGGCAGAGGGCACACACTGCCATCCATCAGAACTGAATACACTTTGTTTTGTTTGCCTTACAATGCATTTTTTTCACTGGCTGAAACACATGAAAATCATATAAAATCTGGATTGCCGTCTGCTATCCTGAAAAAGTATACAGAATGGATTGGGTAACTCTTTTGTTGAAAATAACTTAAAAAGCTGCATGAAATATAAAAGTATCCTTTGAATGTATTGTGACATATAAAAAATAAGAAATCCCAAAATGCTGAAAGTGAAGTGAAAATGTTCAGCTCAAAAGATAAGTGCTAAAACTAGCTTTCACTCTTAGAGTTCCTGGCAAGTTCTGATTGAGTTTTTTGTTGAAGGATGCATTGCCCAGAGTAGACAGGATATAAAGTTTAGATTGTGCTTGGGATGGGTGGGTGAATAGGAGACTTCTCTCATAGATTTGGAATACCAAGGGGAAAGAACAGTTATAAATAAACTCTGTCCATAGGAAGTGAGAACATCTTGTCTTTGTCACCTTGGATTTGAGCAGAGAAAGGGAAAAAAAAGTTTCCTTTGAAAATTTAAGTTGGCCCTCAACAGGTTTTCAGCCAGAATTCATGCTACCTTTGTGAACAAACTCCAAATGGAGAATTTAATTTAAGGTGGTCCCAGGATGGTAGTGAAAGAAGCAGTTGGCAGAAACAAATTTTATGAAACTATGAAGCTTCTTATAAGGCCTTAAATAATTTCCACAGGTATATTTCAAGAAATATGGTCTTAAACTAAAAAGAAAAAATCAATAGATACCATAATGGAGTGGTGTTAGAACAGAGAAACACAGGAGAATTATACCTATAAAAGCTACAGATACTGGAATTATGAGACATAAATATAAAAAATAATTTTGTGCACTCTGAGAACTAAGAGGGGTTTTAAAATATTAGCAATGAAAAAGAAATTAAAGACAAACACCATAATTAAAAATAAGATATTAATATAACTTTTGGAAATTAAAACAAAAACATGTATATGTGTATATGTAAATCACTATATGTTTATAGTGATTTGAATTAAAAATGCCATGGAAATGAGTAACCCCTGCTACCAAAAAAGATGATTAAATTGTTCCAGATTAACTCTCTCAACCAAGAATAAGTAAAATCTTGTAATAAAAAAAATTTTTGAGTACTAGAAAAGTAATAAGTGAGCAAGATCTTAAGGGGGACAAGAATCTGGAAATAGGAGAAATACAGAAGCGTGAAGATTTTCAATTAAAGCTATGACAGAGACAACGAGAAGCTGAGAAGAACTTTTGGCAGCTTCACTGATCTAGTGGGACAGAAACTGAAGTTCAAGAACAAAAGGTCTGGAGGGCATCTGTTCCCATTACTATTACTGCATGCAAATTACCCCAAATGTAGTGTTGCGAAACAACAATTTTGTTCTGTTCGGAGAGTCTGTAGTTCATAAATTTAAGGAGGTCACATCACACAGCCTTTTGCCTGGTTTCTGTTTCATGCTGTTTGAGCCTCAACTAAGAAGATTCAGAAGCTGGGGGTACACAATGTCTGAGGACTGGAATCATCTGGAGGGTTATTCATTCAAATGTGTAGCGGTTGACGCTGGCTGTTAGCTGGCACCTGTCATCATAAACACAAGGTGTGGCCTGTTCACTTAGTGTCTCCCAATTGTCTTTTGGGGATCTCTCACAGCATAGTGGCTGGGCTTCAAGAGTAAGAATCTCATGAAAAAAGGCAGACATAGAATGCATTTTTATGATCAGTCCTCAAAAGGTATATGCTGAGTGTCTGTCTGACTGTATTGATAAAGCTGCCACAAGAGGCATGCTCACGATCAAGGGAAATGGACATAGATTATTGAGAATAGATTGATTTTATTTGGAAAATGCAATCTGCCACAACACCTCAGGCTCTTATTTTAGATTCTGGAATGGCTGAAGCATGGAAATCAGACACACCAAGATTAAAGCCCAATTTCAAATCTCAATCTCTTAATAGATTAATATGATCTGTCCCTTCTATAATAGCCTTCTCACGACAAAAATAATTTCTCTCTGGAAGAAAATATTATCATCTATAACTTTCTGTGTACTCTGCCATTAATATACAGTGTATGACATTGATTGAATAAAAATAACAAGGCGTGCGAAAAATATATTGACTGAAACAGATAAAAAACATAAAAATGTAATCCACAAAAGATGTAGAATTGGAATTATCAAACAATGATATTAAAATACTTTAGATTAATGTAAAGATAAACACCATAATTAACATTGCAGTCCAACCCTCAGGCTGTGGATAAGTTCAGGTCCACAGCCTGCTGGGGACCAGGTGGCAGATCTCTGCACCACCCCTTCCATGGAAAAATTATCTTCCATGAAACTTAAGAAAGGGAGGCACACAGTGGGAGGTGAGTGAAGCTTCATCTCTATTTATAGCCACTCCCCTCTCTATTGCTCACATCACTGCCTGAGGTTTGCCTCACCACCCCATCTGTGGAAAAATTGTCTTCCATGAAGCTGGTCTCTTGTGCCAAAAGTTTGGGGACCACTGTATTAATATTCTAAGGTAATAATGTTGAAATTAAATGACAAGATAGAAAATCTTAACAGAGGCAGAGAACTATAACAAATAATAAAATGGAAACCCTAGAATTAAAAGTTGCAATAAATGAAATAAGTTTAATAATGGTTTTAAAAGCAAGTTAGACAAAGCTGAAGAAAGAATTAGTTAACTGGAAGATAAACCAGAATTTACCTAAAGTTCCCAAAGAAGAAACAAGAAATAAAGATACAAAGTCAATGAAGTGAATATGTAACTGTTGAGGATTTTCTACATCTTATGAAAGACATGAAGCCACAGATTCAAGAAATTCTATGTACTATAGAAAATTGCATGTAGTTATTTCATGGTAAAATATCCAGAACCAAAGTTAAAGAGAAAATTTTAAGAGTGGTTAGAGATAAAAAAAAAAAAAAAAAGAAGAAAGAAAAAGACATATTACCATTATGGGATAAAAATGGTAGAGATGGTTGACTTTTCATTGGAAACAATGAAAGCCAAATTCAGTGGAGGATCTAATCAGAGTACTAAAAGAAAATAATTGCTGTTCTGTTATAGTAGCAAAATGTCACTCAAAAAATATATTGAAATAAAGAGGCTTTTATATAAATAAAACCAGCAGACCCACATGAAAGGAAATACTTATTAGTGTTCTTCATTCAGAAGGAAAATGATCATGGATAACAGCAGAGAGATACAGAATGCAGAGCAAAAAGTAAATATGTCGGTAGATCCAAGTGACTATTGACTCTGTAAAACTATAATAATTAGTTTGAGGTGAAATATGTAAAAATTGAAATATATGACACTGATAGCACACATACACACACAAAAAACACAAAACCAAATGTGGAAACAGCAGTAAATAGAAGTAAACTATTCTGAGAGCCTTGCATTGTCTAGAATGTGATAAAAACAGCAATTTGTTCTATGTTCCTTTTTCTTTGTTTCATTGCCATTTTTTTGGATTGTTTAATTATTTTTAGTCTGTGATCCTGTATATTAGCTTTTTAGTTATACGTACTCTCTTAGTAAGTGCTGTAGAGATTATCATTTGCTGTCTATACATAGAACAAATATTAAGATATATATTAGTAATGACACAAAAATAACAACTTAATGTAAACAGATAAATACTCCAATTAAAAGACAGATTTTCAGACTACTGAAAATAGACTATGTGCTATTTATGAGACATGCCTGAATTATAAAGATATAGAAAATTGGAACATATAGAGTAAGAAAAAGGCATCCCATTTTATCCCTGATATAAATTTTTACGCTGAAGAACTGCAATTAAAGTCAAAATGTGTGGGCAGTGCTTTGTGGGAATAATGGGTGCTCCTAGAGGTGAATGAGATTTTTTTTAAATTGGGAGAAATTACATTAAGATTTTTTTATAACATTTTATTATGACATTTTTCAAAAATACAGAACATTGGAAAGAATTTGATAGTTAATGTCTTTATTGCCACAACCTAGATTCTACACATTTTTCTGTATCTGCTTTATCACATATCTATTCATTTTTCTGTTCATTATTTCATCTAACTTTTTTATGAATTCCAAATTAAGTTGCAAATATCAGTGAATACAGTATGATTTACATTAATGGGATTCAGAAGACAGAAAACTTTTGATAATTCTAAGAAAGAGTAGGACAATCATTGACACAATGTCCTTGCATGGTCAGGGTAGCCTGGGGTCACATGAGAAAGCAAGGCTATTTATTAGCTGTAAGTAGGAACTTTGGCCCTTTTGGGGGTGGGGGCAGTTCCCCAGGAGGAAAGTAAGAGGATAAAGTTCATGGGCAAGTGGTGGGTGGAGGTGATAGTGGGGTGTGTGGAAGTTCTCTTGTCGTCATTTCTGTTTTCTCCAGAAATATTAAATAAGGTGCAAAGAATTTATCAGCAGAGAATGAAGTTGGTGAAAACAGAATTGAATTGAGGATTGAAGAAAAGATAATAAGTAATCATCTGGATAAATGAGATTAGGATTTTAGGGTATCTCTAAAGCCTAGTTGAGGTTTCTGGTTAGGAATATTTTTAGATGGTATCAGTGAAGATGCTTTTATTTATTTATGGGAATAACCTAATAGTAATAAGTTTTAGTGAATGTTATTCAAAGACATGGACAGGAAACTCTTCCCACAATATCACGGCAACCATACCCTTAATGTTTTTCATAGTGCTGTCAAATTGCCTAGCCCAATTTAGAAATCTTACATATAAAACTTCAATTTTAAGGGAGACATTAAATGGCTGTGAGTTAAGAAAACTATTCATAACATTTTTTTGTGCTTAGTAAAGTTCAGAAAGAAAAAAAATGTTTAGACTATTCAACAAAGAAAAACTGATTATGAAAGAAAATAGTCAACCATTTGATTTTTTGACATAGATTGTTTGGACAGCATTATGATTGCAGTCATATCTCCAGCTCTATTATTCTCCAGAAATATGAAACAAGATGCAAAGGGTTTTAGAAGATTTTATTTTTAACTGAGTCAGGGTGAGGAATGTTATGTGTTTTTGGGGTGTCAACTTTTTGAGTTTAACTCTGAAAATTCTATAAAACCTACTGTTGAAGCCTTATTTCTGCTTTTGTACATTGGAAAAAATTGAACATGTGAATAGAGGATGTCAGGAAAGTAACAAATTATAAGCCTGAAAGCATATCTAGTGATTCCGTTGGCATTCTAATAAGCTACTCAAGTGCTAAATGTTAGGATTTTTGGGGAAGACTGTGTTTTTCTCCTGTGTCAATTTAAATTAGTTACTCTTCTGAATTCTATCAAGTCCCCACATAAAGAACTAAAAGAAACTGTAATAGAAAGTAGAGAACAAATGTTTTTTTAAAAACTCATTCTACCTTTAGGAACTGTTGAATTAACAATGGCAGGGAGTCCAGAAAGGAACACGTTCTCATTTATTCTGTTGTGAATTCTTTAGTGATTCATGGCAAACTCAAAAACCAAAACAAAAGGCATCTGTTGTTGTTAAAGAAAGAAAAATTTCCCCCTTTCTATCAGTCCAAAGCAGTATCCTTTAATGGGATCTCTAGGACCATATGAAACCAAGACTTACTTTTATATATATATAAATAATTTGGCCAAAAAATCTGCATTATTCATACTATCTTTTAAAAATATTTTAAAAAGTACTAAGTACATTTAGAATTTTCACAACTGCTAAACTCCATTCTATTATATTATGTTTTGAAGGTCATGGATTTATTTATATTCATTTTCAAGTACTTGATGTTAGAGTTGTCATCCTGAACACACATTAGTATATGCAACTAGTGATATGTATAATTTAAAGTAACCCTAGAACCAAACTTAAATCATTAGAATCACCTTTTCTTGGAAGACTTCTTCTATAGCTTAATTTTGGCAAGTAAATATGGTCTTTGAAGTAAGAAAGGCAAGTTTCAACAGAGTTCAGATTTCTCTGTAGTAAAGCACACATTCAAGACATTTTAACTGCTTTCTCTTCTAGGCCAGTTGGTAAATAATATTATAGATCCAAAAATTATAGAATTGGAGGGTCAGAGATGGTCAAGTCTAAGCCTTCATTTTACAAATGAGGCAATTTGGGGCCAAAGAAAACTGGCTTGCCCAAGGTCACATAGCCAATTACTAAACTCTCAGTCATTTTTAGAGTAGAGGGAAGTATCAATATGAGTCTTAACAGTGAAAATAGTTTAGCAAATTTCATCTGAATCCTAATTTTAAAAATCCAGAATCACCAAAATGTTATTTTAATTGGAGTGTGAAAATAGTTTCTCCACAGTTATGCAATGTCACTCCTGACAAAGTATGTAGAGCTACAGTCTGAAGTCAATCACTGCTACTTTAAACTTCCATGCATTAAAAACAGAATCAGGGATGCATCTTTTTCTTGTTTATTATACTCCCACATATGTTCTTCTGAAAACTCTGCCTGCAGTTCTGACACTCTGTCAACATAAGCAGTCAAGTTCGGTTCTTTGCGGTTTCCCAGATATGGAACACATCTAACTAGAAATTACATCTTTGACTTGATTTTTCAAATGTGTTGCGAAGAATACTCAGGTAACATTCAAGAGTGTAATTTGTTTGATCACATTTCAAACCTCCTTGCCTGGCTTTCTGGATGTCTGGATAGTAACACAATGAGGCCAGGCCTGACCTCATTGTCAAACACCTCTCCTTCTTGAAAGCATTTAAAACTTTGTCAATAGTGAATCATTCCTTTGGTCCCCAAAGTAGGCCCTTTCATTCTTTCAGACTATACTGTTAAAAAAAATTAGTACTTTTCACTGTTATACAAACTTATGAATATACAGCACTTTCATATATTCTTTCATTCTAAACCCACCAAATACATTTTCTTTAGAATTAGTGGCATACCAAGAGGATGTGGTTGAGATAGTCCACCCCAGGTATGGGCAATAAGAAGGTATACTCAAAATTTAAAAACAATGATAAAACCATTCAAATTGGCCTGCTTTTCATTATTACCATGTTATAGCAATTCTAAACACTGCTAGTGATAAAAATATTCCTGCCCAAGAAATTTTTTTTTGGTGGAAGTTCTAATGAGATGCTGTGGTTGCTATGGAGTTGTAATAATAAATATGTAAGCTTCAAATGAGTATATTGTATATTTTAGTCATTATATTTTACATGGATGTCAATTTGGATAATTCTCAATTATAGTGTAGGTTCATAGATAATGTGTTTGTTTCATGACTAAGTTTAAGTTCTAAACATTTTGGAATTGTTCACATTCTGTTAGGATACAGTTCTTGTCTCCATATCCTGCGATACTATATATTCCTGCATTTAAATAGTAAATTAGAAGCAAATTTAAATAGTAAATTAGAAGTGAATGATAATAGCACAGGGATTATAAAGAAGAACCAGAACTTGGGTCACTTCAAAATTTTCATTTTATTTGACCACTTGAAGTTTTATTTCTGTTTAAAGTTTAAAATAATAACACAGACTGTGGATTGCAAGATGCAGTATTTCCATTTGGTAAAAGACATTTTTAAAAAATGATTATACATGCTATATAATTATTTGGTACAGAGAGATGTTTTTTACTCAGGTCAAACTAAGTTTGTCCCTCTTCTAAGAATAATATTTGGGAGTAATTCTCTCTCAAAATATTAGTGGAAATTATTTGCTAGTTCACTTAGCACATGGTTGTTTGGGAATGAGGCAGGTAACAGGAAGCAGAGAGCAAGATACCAAGAGGGTATGTGCAAGTGTGTATGTGTGTGCATCTGTGAGTGTGTGTGTGGTGTGTTTGTGGTATTGAGACAAACGTAGCCTCTTCTACACTCTGGCCCTGATAAACATAATCCCCATTTTGGGGACAGAAGACTAAGGCTAAGATGACCTCCCCGAGAATATTTATCTCAGCTATACAGTGGTGAAGGGCAGATTTTTATAAGTCTGTCACATTTGCTGAGGGCACATTTGCTGTAGTTTATCAAAAGTGAATAGAAAGCATCGAATTCCATTTGATCCTCCTGTGTGACTAAATTAAAGGATGAACAGGATTTTTGGTGAACTGATACATTTTCTACACTTGTTTGTTAGATTGTGATTTGGCTCTGGAACTTAAATTCTGTACAGGAAAGTATACTACTAACTAAAAGGCTAAAAAAAAGCTATCTTTCCAATATGCCTGTAGTTTTTATAAGTTTTGTCCAGATGAAAATCATAATCATAATGAATAAAATTATAAATCAAAGTAGGGAACTATTAAAGACTGATGAGCATTAATGAGCAACAGTAAGACTCTGCTACCTACCTGCCCTATGACCTTGAGTAAATTACTTCAATTTTCTGTTCTTGTTTCCTCATCTGTAAGGTGAGGATAATAAAAACGCATACTGCGTTGTTTTTATTTTAAGGAATAAATTATACACATAGGTGATAGATAAGAGATACATATGTTAGTACATAGTAAAGGCTTATTAAATGTTAGCTTATAATTATAAATAATATTACATTAAAGTGTATTTTTAAATTCAGGGCCAAAGGATTATATACAAAGATTTATACAAAGATCCATATTTATAGCATGGTAGGGATAAGGAATTGGAGTGTTTCCATGTTGAACCAACTTTGCAAAATTATTTTTTCCCTCCAAAATATTTTATTTTAAGAGACCCCTCAAAAAAAGATCCTCCATGTCTGGGATAGACACCCCAACAATACCCTTGGGCTTTTATTTTAAATTCCAGGAAATATTTTCCAATCATAGTTTAATCCAAAATGTATATACATACATATATACATATATATATATATACATACACACACACACACATTTTGAGGACAAGCGAGGAAAGCTAAGATACTGCCGGTAGTTCAGAAAGTATTTGAATTTCTTGTTACATAGTAAGGAGAACAGCTTTGCTGACAACAGGGACACATTACGTTATTCAAATGTAATCAGTACCTAATTTATATCCATTTGCAATGGTAGCAATTAACTAATCTTGCTAGTAAGAATTTCAGGGTTGCTGGTTATGAATGTAACATATCTATGCAATAATCATCAAAGTATTGGTAGTATTACACTCATCATAGAATTTATTTTGAAGTTTTAACAATGACTTGCAGTTTTTCATTCCTGTGGACTAAGGGAGTGGTGAGGTCTAACCTCATAGCACTTCTGTTTCTAGTGCTGTTCTATTTAGCCATGACCACAGCCCAAAAGGGAGAGTGGGATGGGGGCATACGCAGACAACAGGGCTGCCAAGAAAGCCAGGATTCAACAGTCAGTTATCATCCAGGACTGACCATCTCCACTCCCTTCTTGCCCAATATCAGCAATGAGGAGTTTACCCTCCTGAGAGCAAGGGGTCTGTAGACAGCCTTGCTGCCTGTCTGCCCTCCTTAGAACGGAAAATAAGAGTAGAGATTGGAATGCCACAAAAATGAGCAAAAGAAGGGAAGACCTATAAAACATCATGGTATAACATTAAGGAGATATTCAATCCAGAGCACCCTGTGTTTGTCACAGCTCTTATTTATTGCCACCATCCGGGAAATTGAGGGAACAGAGGTGGTGGATGCAGATTTAGGTTGCAATATAGGGAAGGCAGCTTTTCTTTTTATCTCTCTATGGTTAGCTGTACAGCTGAATCATCAGCCCTGCACTCTCAGCCACTTAGAGTATCTTGGTGCCATGTGACAAATTTGATGGTGCACACACTACAGATACATATCTAGAAAATTGTAGATGCATTTGTATGGCTGTAGACTCCAGTTCTGATGAGAAATCAGTTGTCTATTCTGTGTTCCAATTTTCCTAATCAGATTTGTTCTGCTTGGACAAATTCTGGACAGAGTCAATACATTTATTGATTAAAAACAAAATATAACTTCCCACTTTTAGTCTTTAGAAACCATGAGAATAGAGTTCTTTCTGTCTGATACCAGTAGTAATAATAACTATGATTGATTGATAGATTATTGCTTGTCATTCACTATGTTCAATTACTATGAACACAATTAGTTCTTATAAAACAGTGCCATTTGTATCCCATAGATGAGAAAATTGTGATATAGAGCACTTAGGCCACCTGACCAGGTCACATAAATAGTGGGTGGTAGATCCAGGGCTCAGACAGGTTTGATGTCAAGACTTACTTTCCCAACTACTGTGCCATAGCAGCTGTATCTGAATAGTTATGCTCATGCATGTAAACTTGTCCTTGCAGGAAGCCTTCCAACACCCCACTGGCTAGTCTAACCTTTTCACCAATGTAGTTAGGTCATCCTGTCACCTTAATGCTCTTAAGATCCCACCGTCAGCCATTTATTCAACAATATTTGCTGAGCACCAACTTAGTGACTAGGCACAGGAGATATACTGGACCAGCCTGTATTGGGGCTAAGGCTAAGCACAACATCACTGGCCCTATGATGGTAAATATATAGAAAGGTAGAGGGCATATAACTTTCATCAAGCCTAGACAGTAGGAACTCTAGCAGGCATCTCAGGGAAATTGATGACTCCTAAAAGATGAGCAGAAATTAGTTTGTCCAGAGGGATGTGGAATAGTATTGCCAGAGAGGTAACACAGACAAGGCATCTGATGCCAAAAAAGAGCATTGTGGGGTACTCAAAGGATTTTATTCTGTGGAATCAGAGATTGTGACTGAGTGAGTTGGGGGCTGTAGAGCAAGGATAGACAAACTGTGGCCTGTGGATACGGCCATCTGTTTTTGTATGGCTCATCTTTTCACATTTTTAAATGATTAAAAATTTTAAAAGATGAATTATATTCCATGACATGTAAAAATATATTAAATTCAAATTTCAATGTTCATAGATAAACTTTTATTAGAACACAGCCATACTCATTTTCTTTTCCTATTGTCTACAGCTGCTCTTATGCTACAACAGCAGAGCTAAGTGGTTGCAACAGAGACCACATCATCTATAGAACTTAAAATACTTACTCTCTGGCCTTTTAAGGAAAAAGTGTGCTGACTCCAGCTGTAGTGAATGAGAGGTTGGTATGGAGTCAGATTATGAAGGACCCTGTAGCTCACATTAAGGGATTTTGATTTTTATTCCAAAAGATAATGGGAATAACTAAGTCTTTTAGGTGCCTTGAAATTTCTTTAGTTGACGCTTAATTTGCCTCTTTTCATACTTTTTGTCTTAGATTTCTGGGAACCACACTTACCTACAATAATTTTGTTGACTGTTTCTGGCATTTTGTAAGTCAGCAAACAGCATTGATAGATTGCCACTTTTATAATGTAGAACCTGTCTAAAATGAGGAGTTTCCTATTTTAAAGTGGGACTAGAATTCAGTGTTATCCATTTTAGACCCTTACTTTACCTCTGCTTCTGAATCTAAACTGTGGGCTCAATTGTGATGTTAACTGCTATCCTAAAGACACGGCCCCTCTTCTGCATCTGTAACCTTTCATGTATTGCCTGGGTGTGCACGCGCGCGCGCACACACACACACACACACACACACACACACACACACACCCCGAGCAGAGGTCAATGTGTATCACTGGTCAAGAATATTTGTAGTTATCTTTAGAGAAAACACTCCATTGAGGGGAAGCATTGGTGAAATAAAAGCAGGGCAAAAGACAGAACAGTGGTGTTCAGACGTCTAGATTCTAAATTAAGAAGAAACCTGGAGAGCTTGTCATAGCTCTGTGGGGGACAATTAGTCTTTCTGCAACTTAGCAGAGAGGCTATTTTCTGCTATATTTGACAGGTGGGTGAGTTCTAATCCTCATGTCTATTTTGAAACATCGCTTACCAGAGGATTAAGCATCTGGTTGAAAAGCAGTCAGGTTCAAAAACCTATTACTTGATATCAGTAGCTGAAAAGATTATGACTGATTATTAGGTTTTTTTTTTTTTAACTTGGAATAAGGCGATTGTAATCAGTTAAAGAGATGGATCATTCATTTCTCTTATGTGTTAACATTTCTGGGTATTTTCTTATCACTTACCTTTGGAAAGTGAAATCCTTTCTCCTAATACCCATTCGTTTGCTCTGGGTCTCCATAGAATAGAGAGGAACTTAATGTGAGTGCCAGTGTTGATATTTCTCTTGCTTTTTTACTGTTAGAATTTTAAATTAAACTCTCCTTTCTGAATTTTTATCTGCTGCCTACAGATTAGGTACATCTGCCAATCCTGCTGTGTTATGTTAATTTTAATTCTTGTTTTTCAGGATTATTAAGCATGGAGTAATTTTGAACTGAATGTTTACACTGATTTGAATGTGGGCTAAGTTTTTAATTTAAAGCCAACTTTTAGATATTAGCAAAAAGTTTTAAGGACTTTGCATTGAAATCTCTCATATTCAGATAACAGAGAAAGAATCAATGATTAAAGCTTTTAAGATTTTAGATATGTTTTGTAACCTAGTGAATGAATGTATAGGTATACATAGTAATAGTTTTACTTTATATTTTTATATATAATATTGTTTTTAAATTCATAATTGATAAGTTTTAAATCTCCTTTATCTTAATTAAGGTTTTAATTAATAGAAAGTTGCTGTACACTTGGTGAAAATTATATATGACATAGATATGTACATACAGATATATACATAGGGTTATATACATTTATATATATATATATGTATCTTCATATATATATATGTTCAGCATTTTATCCTTAGCATCAAGCAACTGGAACATAGTAGTCATTACTTCAATATTTGTTATATGAATAAAAACAGTTCTTAACATAAACATAAATTTTGCAACATAAATATTAGAGATGTGAAATCCTCACTAAGGACAGTTTTTAAGAGGTTTATTGCCAGATGGATCTTATGTGTATGAATAACATTTTTTTAAATGCCAGAAACATTTGAATGTTTTCCTTACTTTATTGTGACTGTAGCAGAGGATTCTCTCCTGTGGATAAAAGAAAATATATTTTGACTTTACAACCTACCATTGTGTGACTGATGTTAAACTTTTGTTCATATTTTCTACTTGATCTTTCCAAATCTCAATGTGTAATGGTAAATATCCTAGAGAAACTGGGAAGCAGGCATCTGGCATATGTTTTGAGTATATTCACTTGTGCTTCTTTAAAATCAGAAAATCACAAAAAATAAAGGGCTTCCAATAGTGCTGTCTCTACTCCTTTCAAACAGAGCCCTCACTTTGTCTACATTTATGCAAGGGGTGAAATTTCTTAAGAAAAAACATTCTGATGCTCAAAAGCATGGAAAACATCTGGTATAGACAAGTGGTTATCACCCTGGGGCAATTTTAAACACCCTCCTCACTTGGGGACATTTGTCAATGTCTAGTGACATTTTTGGCAGTCACATGGGGGATGCTACAGGCATCTAGTAGGTAAAGGCCAAGTATGCCACTAAATACAACTGTCCACAGGACAGTTCTAGTCACGGCTCCCACAAAGAGAATTATCTGGCTCACAATGTCAGTTGTGCAAAGGTTGAGAAATACTTACTGTAGACTAATTACAGTAGCCCCCTTTATATATGGTTTTCCATTCCATGGTTTCGCTTACCTGCATTGACTGCAGCGAAGAATATTACAGATATTTTGAGAGAAAGCCCACATTCACATAACTTTTACTACAGTATATTGTTATAATGGTTATATTTTATTATTAGTTGTTGTTGTTAATCTCTTACTGTGCCTAATTTATGAATTAAACTTTATCATAGCTATGGTATGATAGCTATGTATGGGTAAAAACATAGTATATATGTATATAGGGTTTGGTACTATCCACAGTTTCAGGTGTCCACTGGGGGTCTTGTAATGCATCCCCTACTGATAAGGGGGGCTACCGTATGTATAAATTGGGGGGGGTTTCAAAGACCACTGTACTGATTTTGCTGATAAGGGAATTGTGTACAGTGAGGTGGGGAGATTCAAAGACACATGATTAATTTTTTCCTGAGTCCAAGTCTTGATTTTTCTTACTTTATACATTTTGTCCTTTATCTGAGGACCCAGATGAAATGGCAATTTGGAAAGAAAAATAACATCACCAAAATGTAAATATAAAAGAATAACATTTTATAGTATATTTCACATGCTTCATTGCAATAAATATTTCTCTATTGTCTTGTCGCGCCCGCCTCGCCAGCAAGGATGACGCAACAACAGGAGTTCTTCTGGCCATGCTTTATTGGGGCTCTTTCTTAGGCTTACATAATGGCGGAAGACTTAGAGGGCATGCTTTCACACACTTATATACCGCCTAACA
>VSMF01164228.1:0-17477 GCA_008750915.1 Microcebus jonahi
AAAACATCAGTCCAGGTAGCCCACAAAATGGTAAATGAGCATCAGCTCGATACCTGTTTCCATTGCCCTGATGGGTTCCATGATGACTAATTTATCCAGAGAGTCATCAAGTCTGGTTTGACCAACTCAAATAATTCGCCGTTTTTAGAAACTTTATGTAAACAAGAAGAAAGGGGTAGAAAGTAACAGGGTGTAAGACTATAAAGCAGGGGTCCTCAAACTACAGCCTATGGGCCACATGCCACCCGCCAAGGACATTTATCCGGCCCACCAGGTGTTTTTGCCGCCGCTGCCTGTCCTGCTTAGCAGCCGACTGGTCCCGGGCCCACAGTGCGCATGTGTGGAATGTGCGCCTCGCTCTCCAATGGCCCCCCACGGTCTGAGGGACGGTGAACTGGCCCCCTGTTTTAAAAGTTTGAGGACCCCTGCTCAAGAGTTGTTTGCTTTCCCATTACCTGTCGGCCTCACTGATCGCAGCTTACTCAGCCTCATTGCCTTATTACCCTCCCTGTCCAGGTGTCCGGGGTTTGATAACTGGCATTTCAGCACTGCCGCGTGCCACAGCCTCTGCTTCGATAGCAGCCTCAGCCTCCTCCCCCCCAAGGGCAGCACCCACCCTGCGGCCTCCCCTGTAGCCACCGTTTGCACAGGGTGCTAAGGATGACAGCACAGAGAAAGCGTCGTCCGCGCCCTGCTGCCCTGGAGTGGCAATGAAGCTCAGGGAAGCTGGTGCCACAGGCAAAGGGTGACTCTCCTCTGGCTGGCCATGACATGGCTCTCCTGAAGATGAGTAAGGGCTTGATGCCTTTCTTTGTACTTAGTCTTCTATGAGATGCGAAGGGACATGATGGAAAAGCTGATGTTTGAGTCTCACTTGATCTACAAGAACTGGAGGCAGACTCTTGTCCGTGCTAGAGGCCCCGCTTGCAAATAGTAACTTTCGAGTAAAAGATGAAATGAAATGTGAGCGCTACTTTTTAAATGAGCACATTGACTTCATAAGACCTCAGAGCTTTACTATTGCCTAATAGCAGGAATTGATTTGAATGTATGTTTTAAGAGAATTTTGTGTGGTTACACACGCAGACACCAACACATTTTACTGCCAAATTATGCAATTCGTGCACACTATAGAACATCTAGGATGTCCATACATTACTTGGCAAAAAACAAATCCCAAATATAGGTGCTGTGTGGAATCCAAACCCATTTCAGTAAGGTGAAACTGATGGTGGCTGAAAATCACTCAGCTGTGATTCTAATTAGTATCGAAGTTCAATGTGCTGCAAAGCAAGATGATATGTTTATTTGTCACTTGAAAACCAAATTTTTAAAATAAATTTGAAAGTAAAATATAGCAATTAAATTTAAAATATTTTTCAAGGAGTTGCCTTGGCTGGGCATGGTGGCTCATGCCTATAATCCTAGCACTCTGGGAGGCCAAGGTGGGAGGATCACTTGAGGACAGGAGTTAGGGACCAGCCTGAGCAAGAACAAGACCCTGACTCTACTAAAAATAGAAAAAAAATTAGCCAGGCTTGGTGGTGCATACCTGTAGTCCCAGCTACTTGGGAGGCTAAGGCAGGAGAATTGTTTGAGCCCAGGATTTGAGGTTGCTGTGAGCTTGGCTGATGCCACAGCATGTTAGCCCAGGCAACAGAGCAAGACTCTGTCTCAAAAAAGAAAAGAAGAGTTGCCGTGGTGTACTAAACCTAGTCATTGATTGTACACCTTAATTTTAATTCATCTGGTGCTAAACTTCCTCCAGAATTTCCCAAACTACCTGTTTAAATGCTTCCTTCATATTATTTTGAAGTATGTGTTGGGTCCTGTTAAGCTATCAAGTGTTGGTCGGCTCACAAAATCTCTCTTTGTTAATTTCCAGTTTCCTGTACCTTAGTTCCAGAATGTTCTCAGCTGAGGGTTTGTCAGTTGCAATGTGTTGCATGTTGGGATGTAAACAGGAACAGTTCTTACTTGTAATAAAAACCTCTAAGTGGCTCTCAGAGAAGAAGTACCTATTGTGATGCAGAGATGGAAGGCAGTTCCTTCAAGGGTCATTTGAGATGAACAGTTTCTTACAAACACAACTCTTACATACAGAATTAAATTGGGAAAACATTGAAAAGATGCCTTTATCATGTAATAAGGGAATTGACTTTAATTTCTATACAATACCTTGTTTAATAACCTGGGAAGAGGTGTGGGAATGCTTTAATAACACATGTGATTATGGAATTTGGAAGCATGATGTTTTTAAGCACAAGACCCATGAGGTAGCAAAAAAGAGAGCAATATTGTTTCTATAAGCCGTCTGCATTTTCCATATCTCAATGAGCCATAATTTTAAGAAGCAAAGTCTGATGTGAACTCGAACTTTGTGCATTTAAGTTAAAAATCTTAGCCGGTGACACATTGCAGAAGATAAGACTTGTCTTCCTCTTCCAAAACATATACACACTCCTTTGGCTGGTTAGTCCCATTTTATAGTAGAGTTGAAATATTTCAAGCTAAGATAACAAAGTCAAATTCAAGGTCTTGCTAGCACAACTTGGGGAAATGCCAAACATAGCAACATGCTGTTCTTGACAGGTACAACTCCATCAGTTTCTTAAGAGAGAGAAAGAATTGCGGAATTGTGCCATGGGGAAATCGAGTCAAGTCCTCGGTGAGTCACAATCACCGAATTATATTCCCTGGCACATTGTGCTTGTATCTTTTATGGAGCCACTACAAAAAGATGACAGGCCTGAAAATAAAATGCAAATCTGAGTCGAAAGGCTTCTATGTGGTCTGTCAGTACTATGAGAAAATAGAGGATTTGGGGGATTCGCCCCAGATAAACACAAGAGGGAACTGTGCCGTGTAAACAATCCTGTTGACCTTTTCCTTTTGCAACTAGTGGATGGTCTGTAGGTTCCACCAGCCATTGAAACCTGTCCTTCGGGGATGTTTCCAGTGTGCCTTTTCATTATGCTACTGTCAAACTCTGTAGCTCATCCCAGGATGCGGACTCATTATTTCTGGACTGGTTGTGAAAAGTTTTAAGTCCACCTGTCATCAGCAGGTAGAGCATCAGAGCTTCTCCATCGGTATAACCTGAAACATTTGTCAACCAAACCTCAGCCTGTCTCAGGTTTTTAAGTGAAAATTCACATTTGTAAAATCAGCATTGCGTTCTCTTGCCACCGACCGCTTCCTTAGACCTTACTCTGCTCAAGAAAGCGGAAAACTTTAGGAAAACATCAGTTTTGTCCTAGTGGAATGTGTACTTATACTCAAAACAGGGGGAATGTGCTTTTTAAAAAGTTGGTTTCTTTTTTTTTTTTTCTTTTACTGATTCTAGGCATACAGGCAGCTTCTAGGCAACTGTTGTGCTGGGCAGATGGGAATCTGGTCTATTAAAAAATATCTGCTGAGAAACACACTTCACAGCTGCCCATTTAGCTAATTCGAATTATTTGTAATGTCTTCTTTAATGCATTAGATATTATATTGCACTGACAGAGCCCAAATGCAAGCCCATCATCATAATTACATATAATTATCTGAGAGAAATATTTTTTTAATGTAAACAATCTTCCCTAGGAACTATTTTAAAAATAACCAAATGAATGTACATCCATAAACATTGGAACCGTAGGTTGAAATATCCAGAATTATTATTAAAGCAACCTACAGAATATGAGTTAATTCTAGGAGAAATTGTACATAATGAGAATCGGAGGCACGATGACAGAGGTGAGGAGGAACAGAGCTTGCAGGTGTCCTGCTCACTGCGTGAAGCTTATCTGAAGCAAATATTGGCGTCTGCTTCACTGTGCTAACCAGAGGTGAACTTGCTCTAGCTGGTTTAGGCCCAGGACCTCATAGTACTTGAGGCAACGTGCACAAGAGGGTATGTTACTCCTGTTTAAGTAGCCTCAAAGACATGTATAGGTGGCCTCAGAATTCCTAATCACTTAGCCAAGTTCACAAGATTACTCCCTCTGCATTTACAGAAGGAAAATTCTAGATGTACAGAGAACAGTGGAATAGGTTTAGCTAATGACAAGCCTTGTTAAACTGTCCCAGGTGATTCCCCAGTCTCTACCTAGTTAAGGCTTGGATTCTCAGCGAAAGCAATCTGTAGCTAGATCCTCTTCTTTCACTGTGGAGTACCCTAAACCAACGGGACAGACGTATTTTATATTCATCAAATCGCCACGTAAATGCCCTGCACTGTAAATAAATGGCTGGCATTAGTGATTCCAACTGATGAATTTTTATCATCGAAAATAATGATGATAATAAAGCAGAGGGAAGACAGAAATATGAAACTACTTTTGCATGAGAGTCATTAATCCAGTTTTGTTGCATACATGCAATTCTCATAAAAAATATGACCCAAATCCTGTGATCCTGATTATGCTATAAATATGAGATTACATTTCGTCTTTGATTGAAAACTTTGCAGCTGGATGAACCCACTTGGATTCAATCCACACACAGGAGGTATCTGAGGAATATTTGAAAAAGACTTGGCTTAGGGGTCAAACAGATCTGGCACAAAAAAGTGTTTCTTCCACTAATTTGCATTATAACCTTGGGCATGTCACTTCATCATGTTGCCTCAGTTTCCTTAATGCATGTCTTTAGCTTTTCCTTTCTCATTTTCCTTGTGGAATTATGTTTAAATTGCAGAGTTGATGTTAGGATTAAAGAAGTAGCATGTGTGAACACCAAGCACACAGTGAACTCTGTGAAAGGCAGTTAAGTGCACTAGCTAGGAACACAGAGTCTAGAGCAAAAATGCTCTAGACATGGGGCCTGGATCTGCCACTTATTACCTCTGTCCTTAGACAAGTTACTTAACCCCAGTTTGCTGACCTGTGAAAGAGGAATAATATTCACACAGAGTGTTGTTGTGCAGATCAGATGAGTTACCATATGTACTTAGAACAAAATCTGGCATGCACTATGTAAATTGGTGCTTATTTAATAATAATAATAAATATTTATTATAAGTAATATGAAATATTCCATTTCTTCTCTCCTTTGAGGACAATGATGGCGATGAAGCTCTGGGTTTCTGCTTGGCCTCTGGTTACAGTCGATTCACTCGTCCTGCAGAATCCTAACTTAGGAAAAACAAACTGACCTCAGAGCAGGCAAGCATCACAGGTTGCCCATCTTGTAATCATACCCAGTGTGTCCTGGAGTCCCCTGTGCCCTGAATCTGAGCTGGACCAGATGCCTCAAGATCAGCAGTGTGCACAGGAAACACAGTTGTGATGTCAGGGAGGAAAGAAGAAAGTTTCATTTAAAATGATTTAAAATTTTTTTCTCATTTGTATTTTTTCTATTTGCAGTTGGAATTAGTCTTTCTATCAAAGATTTTATTTGACATAAAAATGTATATCTAAAAGCATCTATTCATGCATAGGGCAAAAATGCTTCTGGGATCTCTTACATACCAGGCACTAAAGTAGCCTCCAGTATGTAGTTGGGAAAAACACTTCTCACCCTGGTGGAGATTATAGTCTGGTAAGGGAGGGAGACAACATACAAGTAAACAAACAAAGTATGAAAGACATGGAGAGGGTGGAGACTTGATGAGGAGGTGTCAATGAAGCTGAGATTTTCCTTGCTTGGGAAAGTTTCATGCATGCAAACAACAGAAGGAAGAGAATTCCAGGCAGAGAGCCTGCGTGAAAAGCCAGAGCGGGGATGCTGACACGCTGCAAAGATTGCAAAGAAAACTCTGGGAGGGTCATCGCGGACTCGATGGGGAACAGCTGGAGATGAAGTCGGGAAGACAGGTGGTGGGGAGGTTAGGCAGGGTTCGAGCACCATAACAAGGAGAATTCATCTTAAAGATAAATGTGAAGCCAAGGAAGGATTGTAAACAGTGGATCGACATGACCCGATTCATGTTTTAATTTTTTTTTTTTTCCAGACTATTGAGAGAAGAATAGATTGGATGCGCTGGATGGGAGTTGAGAAGACTAGTCTCTCCTATCTGGGCAATGAAATGGTCAGAGGCAGGATATCGTGTCCTGGGTGGGAGGGGCAGCAGGAGAGATGGACAGAGAGGAGCAATAGGAAACATATTTTCCCTACATAGCTGCCAGCCCTCAGTCACCTCTCGTGGTAACACCATTTCACTGCGTCAAGAAGGATCGATGCTGCCCGCAATAGCAGGCACCACCACTTCTTGTCATCTTCGTAGCACTTATCAGAGTGTGAGTAATTACAATCCTTAAGGGCAAGGGCACTGCCGGTTTTGTTCAGCATTGTTATCTCTTGGATCTAGCAGTGTACCCGGCACCCAATTCTATGAAATAATTCAACGCTTGTTGACTGAAAGAATAAAACGAGCGCTATTAAATCTGCCAGGAAAGAGAGAAAAGGGCCTAATTTCCAGAGAGAGTACAGAAAATGAAAAGATTAGGAATAAGAAGCCCTTTGAATTTGTTATTCAAAGTGTGTTGCTACAGGAATTCTAGAAACATAAAGTCGATAGAGTCATCTGGAATCAATAGAGCACACCCCCAGTCTAGGGAACAGGCCACACAGAGATGGCCTCACTAGTGAAACATTCTTGGATTCTCACCACAGTGGAATGTTAGGCAAGCCTGCAAGATCAGAAGGTGGTATCTTGTTGAAAGCACTTAAGACCTCATTTCCCTCTCTGTGCAGTTCCCCAGCGCGGTGACGCCGGCTAGCGACGTCCGCTCGTGTCTGATACAGACACAGCCGGGCCAGGGAAGCCACAGGGAGATCTACGGCTTAAGACTCTGGGGAGGCATGTTGGAGAGGAAATCCTCACGGCGAAGCGGTGACGGTGCTACCGCTCAGGCTTTGAAATACATGAGCAACACGTTTTCTTTCTGCACCGGCCGTGCATCTTCGATTCGGGCTTTGGCTGACTGACGATGAGGCCGTGGACTAGCGTCCGCTTCTACTGAGAACAGGGAGTCTTAAAGGTTAGGAGTACATTTAGCTACCAACTTCTTATCTACAAGTTAGAAGAAACCAGCGAGCCTACCGTCGCTGAAGGATTTATGGGGACGTCTGCATGCACTGTTTGTGCTCATTTGACTTTTCGATCCAAATAGCTCGTATGAATGATTTATTTTCCGCTCAGTTAACTAGTAGTTTGAATTAGGCAGATGGCTTGCGGTTTTCAGATTATGTAAACATAGATAATTTGTGAATTAAGGATCAATAATCGGCGTAGAAAGATATGTTACTTGGATTGAAATAAGTGGTTTAAAAACCTGCATGGATCGAAAATGTGTAAGGAGAATTTATGTCATCTCCCCCTATTGAAAAAGATGAGGAATCCCAACCTGCTAGCAGCATCTCATAGCGTGGAAATGAGATGTGTGCAATATTGTCCACAAAAGCCCAAACCTAGAAATAGCCCAATGTTCTTCAACAGGAGAGAGGATAAATATCACATAAAAGAGAATTATACACGTAGGAAAAAAAAGGCACTGCATGGCGTTGACATTGGGAATAAATCTTAGTTATATATTATTAAAGTAAAAAGTTAAAATGGAATTTTAAAATATCCATTTTAGAAACCTACACGTATATCCGTCTATATCATAAATCTGCATAAAAACAAAAGCAGGCTGATGATTGCCTGAGGTTGGATGGAGGCGGAGTGACAGGACTCAGCCTGAGGAATCACAAAGTAAGGTTCTGATTACTGTCTCTCTTTAGCTTTTGATTCTCAGAGTAGGGGTTTGTTCTACATTACTGGGAAGGAAGAGGCAAAGGGAAGAGAGAGGGAGAGGAAGGGAGAAAGGGAGGGAGGGAGGAGGGAGATCCTTGCACACATCATTATCAAAAATGGATCCAAAATGTGATTAATCAAATTCTATGCACCTGAATAAAAAAGACAAAAGGCAGGGGCACAGGGAGAGACAGAGGGGGAGAATGCACAGAGCATTTGATCAATAACGTTTTCTTGGAACGCTAGACAAAGGTCTCTTTCTTGGTTTATCTGGCGTTTTGGGGACCAGGACCAGAAAACTTAACTTGTATGTACAACTATGATATATCAATAAAAATAGTTGTAAAAGAAAAGAAAGGTGTTCATCATTTTCACTCCGATGTAAAATTCGGCACTGTGCCCTGTTCATACCACTTCATGAAAGTGTGAGACAGCCAAACGCCTTCGAGTGGTAGGCAAGATCTTTCATCGTCTGGTTGCCTTTAACTCCTGTGACTCCCCCATGGTGACCGGAATTGCTTGTCTTACCCTAATGGGACAAGGCTGCTCAGGTTCTGATGTTCGTTCTTCTCCTTTTTTCTTCCACTTACTGTGCTTGTCTCAAGATCTCCCTGAATAATTCCTGCCTTCCCCTCAAGTGACGCCTATTTCCGTTTAGGAAGGGTTTGCTTCCTGACATCCCTGGGCTCTCCCTGCCCACCCCTAATCCCTCTTGGGAAACCTTGACTGAGGCCAAACCCATGGTGAGACCACACGCCCAGTGGTGTCTGATGGTTAGGAGACTCTCAACATGCACGTTTGGTACGAACACACAGGCTCAGACCCATCACTGCGTGTTTAACTTACCTCCTGAATGAAACTGTCCTACCTTTTCTTTCTTTCTCATTTTCATATTTCTCTCAGCAGAGAAAACTTCTGACAATACCTTTCTTTTTATCAAAACAAAATTCAGTGGAGGTGTTGAGGATTAAAAGCTCAGAAGACTAGAATATTTTGAAGGGAGAAGTAAAGGAGACACGTTGAAGGCACAACCACATTTTGTGTGAAGTATCTATACTGTGTTTATTTTTTCAGCATACAGAAACAGTCTCCCTTGTTTTAAAAGTCTCTATCCATGTCAAGCTTCAGTGATAGTTTATTAGGGGCTTTTTAATCTTTTTACTTAAATCAAAATACCACACTTAACACCGTCTAATTCTAGAGGGTCCAATGAAGCAGAAATAACAGAGTCATGAGAATTATATTAAACAAATCTGGATTTGAAAAATACTGTCTTAATAATTCTAATGCTATCAAACTTCAGCAAGGGCAATTGCAGCCTCAGTTAAATAACAGTAGTTAAAATAAAAAGACAGGAATCAAAATTACGTGAAAAGAGAGAAAACACAGGCAAAGGTTTGGCTGTGGATGCTGTTTGACTGTGGATGCTCGGAGTCGCTCATAGGAAAATCACCTCAAACCTTCCCTGACTGGACACCGGAGCCAGAAAGCTCTTCCTTCCTTGGGCACCTGGTGATCCAGGCACCTCCTGGTGTCTTTGGGCCTCCGTGGGCCACGTGTGGGACAGCCAAAGGGGCCACTGGCAAAGGCTCGAAGTCAAACTCTTTTCCAGCCAGCGTTTGTCTGCTGTGGTCGTTTTCTGTTCTTCACGCACGGAGCTCTCTCTCGGTCAGCAGAGCTCCCATCCCACTTCCTTACCCCCTCTCCCATAGCAGAGAAGATGGTCCTGATAGAAGACGATTATTCTTTCCAGCTCTCAGGCCGCGTCTCCGCTGCCTTCCTGTGCACATGGCACTTCTGGTGCAGGCAGTGCATGTCCCCAACACACTGGGAAGCTCATGCCCCGCTTCCAAGCAGCACATTTCCCACCCCAGGCCGGGTTCTCTGAAGTCGCCTTACGTGGCTTTTGACGTAACGTGGGCAGTGTTTGAAGTTTCATCTGAAACTTCTGGAGCTCACTTGCAAGCTGGGAGTTTTCAGACTGCAAAGTTTGGAGACTTTTTATTCATCCTGTAAAAGTTACTCATTCATTTGATTTTTTTTTTCCGAATAACTTTTTGGATGTTTCTCGTTTTTCTCCTTCAAGCTGTTTAAAGGAAACATCTGCATTGACAACATGACGAGCCTCTTCAAGCCACCTCTGACTGGCAGCCAGGTGATCTCCCTTTTCTCTGATTCCAAGTCGCCATCACCCATGTAATCTTCTCCCTAGAGATCGGGCCAACTTATGATCCTCAGAGCGGTTTCATCGAGAGATCGTAACTGGAGCCCTTCGTCACTCACAACCTGTTTTGATCTGCGTGTTTGAGTTTTCAAGAGCTTTTCCCTGTTCTCTCCACTCTGCTTTTGTGATGCGGTTCCTTGAGCAAGGAGCAGGTTTAGACTTTCCTGAAGATGAGTGTTTTCAATCCACCTGCGCACTATTTCCTCCTGAAGTTGTTCTACATTCTTCTGAGAAGCTTTTAAATTTTTTTTTTTTTTTTTTTTTTTTGCACCAGTCGCTTGAGATTGGAGGGATTTTGACTCCTCTTTGAGTGACTTTATCTGTTCTTGAAGGTGAGCCGGCCTTGGCAGTCTATGCAATAAAAGTGTAGAAAAACTCACTTTTCCATCCTTTTTTGAGGAAGTCTGTTGTGCCCGCAAGTGAAGGCCTGTTCAGACTTTTATTAAGTGCTTTCCCACACAGAGTTTGCAGCTTTCGAGGACTGGCCTCCACCACGGGCACCTTGAGGGTTTCGTAGGCTCCTGTAATTAGTCTGACCTTTTCACTAACTTTGAGATATTCTTGCAGTTAAACAGAAAATCTTTTGGCAGGCTCTTCCCTCCTTGCAGCATATTGGCTGTTGACTATAAAAATAACCATAACGCTACACCCCAGGATCTCCCAGGAAAAAACCAAAGAGACCTAGGACTTGCCCCAGGCATTAGGACAACAGCAGCAAAGCACCCGCAGCTGCTCCCGGACCAGCTGGAAAGACAGGCTTGTGGCAGACAGCCGGCCCTCCGTGGCACCACAGGGCACCGAGGCTCTGCCTCCCGTTGCCAGTGTCCCGGGGGCCTCACCTGACTGCACGGAAGCCTGTGCCACATCCTTTAACTCAAGCAAGCACCTGGCGAGCAGGACAGACCGGCAGCCAGGCTGCGTGGCGGGCAGGAGCCAGCCGGGCTCTATAAAACAGCGCTCTCGGATTTTCTCTGCACACAGAGGGAATGCTATCACCTGTACGCTACATTTGGGAAAGTGGAAAGGGCTGACACACAGCAGGCAGAGACCCGAGTGGGGCTCGGCCATTCTAGACACAGCTGAGCGTGAGGACCAAAGCAGTACCACGGCACTCCCCTTCCCCAAGGCTCCCCATAGGGGGCGCCATACAGCACACTGTGTAGAGTTACTGGGGACTGGGGTGCTGGCAAGTCTGGCAGCCACCGGGCAGGTCTGCAGGCTGGAGACTCAGGCAAGAGTCGAAGTTGCATCTGAGTCTGAAATCTGCAGGGCAGGCTGGTGAGAACAGAAACGCATGCAGGATCTCTATGTTACGATCTTGATGCAAAGTTCCGTCTTTCTATTTTCTCACGTATAATTTTACTTCACATGGAAATAAATTTTATTTCAAATGGGAATAATTTTCTTTTCACCTGAAAAACAGAAGGACTTTCAAAAGCAGACCTCTTGAACACAAACTATGAGAAAACAGTAGAGGTAGAGAGCATTGGAAAAATAGAATTGCCTTTTCAGGGGTCGACAGCGATTTGCAATTCGGAGGTAACTCCCAAAAATGTAACTCAGAAAGAGAAAAGGAAGAGACAAATCCTCAGCCTTGACCGAACTCTGGGGGACAGGCTAGGTGAGGGGTGGCCTTGCACTTAGCCCCGGGGCCAGCACACAAAATCTCTGTGGACTAGAGGTCGCCTTGGGAAAGGAGAAAAAAAAAAAAATTAAGATGTTCAATCCTTAGATTTCCGACAGGCTTGAAACATGAAGCTTGAAAGCTCCCCTGATTTGGGGAGTGGTTTTATTTTAATTCTTTGAACCTCGGGGTCGGGGTTTCCCGGCACAATATGGTTGTCACAAAGCCTTCGCTGTGACGCAGAAGCTGTTGGCCTGTTTGGCGTCGGGGCCTAGTTTGAGCAGATTTCCTGCAAGCTGATGGGTCAAGAAAAGTTTTTCGCTGGTGCGTAATTTATTTTGTATTACCACATTGATGTCTTCCTTCTTTGGGAGAGCTGCTAACAAAATACTCCTCAGCCCTTGCCTGAATGACATCCACTGTGCCCCAACATGAGAAAATAGTCTCAGGTTTCTTTGTACAGAACAGGTTCGCTTGTTAAGGATGTTTTGTTATTTCAGCAGCCTTCAAACGTGTAATAAATGCATTTCCATTGGGTTGGCACTTCCTCTCATTTCCTGCAGGCGGGGCTGATTGTTCTGGCAGCTCCCTGGGGATGCTCCGGGCTGCCTCGTCATTCCCTCATGCACACGGCCACACAGAGAACCCAGGCAAGGCCGTTTGTCCTGTTCGCCTACAGGCCGGGACTGTCTGCACTGGGATTTCTCTGAAGCTAGAGTGGAGTTTCCAGCCACAGAAAATGGGAGAAGAGGCTTTAACATCTGCTGAGATGTTCTTTTAGAATATTTGCCTTGTGCAGTATCATCTGTAGGAGAATAAAAAAAGACATGGTTACTTATGAAGAGAAGGAGGACAAAGCGCAGATAGCTGTGCCGGGCACAGGGCAAGAACCATTAATCAGATACGCCTTGCAAAGATAATGGGTGTTGCTGAGAGATGATTACTTCTCTTCAGGGCTACGCATCCCAATTGGATTCGAGTGTGTATGAAAAACGAGAAGAAAGACGCCGAGGCTGTGCGGCCGCCCACTCCAAATGATTGAAGGATTATGCAAAAGAACACTCCTCAGAAGGGTGCGATGCTCAGGACTCAATTGCTTCCAGTCCTGAAATAAGAAACTATAATTCGACAGTCACTTAAATTGATATTTGTTCCAATAATAATGCATTGCTCATTTTGTAAATGAACCCTAACTCATCAAGTTCTAGTAAGTCACTAAACTTTCCTAACACCCTAATTTCAGGGATTTGATTGTATAATTAAGAAATGATCAAGGTGAAAGCCAAAAACATTGAATATAAATAATCTTGAGGGGTCAGTGGGTCTATCTAAAATGACAACATATTGGAATTATTAATATTAATATGAGTTTATAAAAAAACATGTTCTTAAGTGGTCTAAATCAATGTGTTTTATTCTAGGGAAAAGAAAAACAAAGCAACAACAACACCAAAAAAGGGCTCAAAAAAAGAGAATTCTTCCTATTTCTTTCCTGTCCAACCCCATTTTAAAACTATATTTCTTTGAAATTTTCATATTAAAATAAATATCAATGTATATAAATATACAGCAATAAGTAAGTTCTTTAGAGGATCTTATAATAGAGAAATAAGTTTTTCTAATAAATAATAATGTACTTTAGAAATGAAGTGGTAGGTGAATGTTTATTGGCACAGAAGGCTGCTCATAAGTTTTTACTTCCCACTTTTAGGGCCAAAGCACTCAATCCTCCAGGTGTTACAGGAACAATTTTTGGTGGCTTATGGCTCCCAACTGAGTTCCTTTCCAGGAACTGCCCCCAGCTGAAGGAACCTGGCTCGCCCAAGATTACACATTCCTTGGGAGGCAGCTGGCATCCTTTGACTTATCAATGCAAGTACATACACCAAGGCCAGCTTCCCAGCTTTAATCCTGGACCACTCTGTAGAGCCCTCCAACTCTGAAATTCTTTATGGGATTGTCGGAGACCTTTTGCAAGACTATATCATGTTTTGACTTCTTCACCTGCTGACTGCTGTTTCCCTCACGGGTGTTATTCTCAAGAGCCCAATAAACTTTCTATGGACAAACGTCTGTGTAGGTCTGCTTCCCAGAAATCTGTCTTAGTTCGTTTTGTGGTGCTATAGTAGAATACCTGAGGTTGAGTAATTTATAAAGAACAGAGATTTATTTCTTACAGTTCTAGAGGCTAGGAAGTCCAAGGTAGAGGGGCCCCCATCTGGTGAAGACCTCCTTTCTGTGTCATCCCATGGCAGTAGGTAAAGGGCAAGAGTCCGTGAGAGTGTGTGTGTGTGTGTGCGTGTGTGTGTGTGTGTGTGTGTTTGTGAGGGGGTTGGGGACAGAAAAAGAGAGAGAGAGAACATGAGCTCACAGGACAAGAGAAGGCTGAATCACCTTTATAACAAACCCATTCTCATGGTAACAAACCCACTCCTGCAATCAGGACACTGATCAATTCATGAAGGCAGAGCACTCATGACCTAATCACCTCTTAAAGCTCCCACATCTCACCCCTTTCCACTGGGCATTAAGTTGCCACCCCATGGCTTTTGAAGGATGCATTCAAACCATCGCACCAACTTCAGACAAGTTGGTGCCAGAAGTGGATTGAAGAGGAAGCCAGTGCTGTGCTTCAAAATGTTTAACAACTGTCTCTCTGGGAAAATAATGGTGATAATAATAATCCCTGATTTGTAGCATTTGGCAATTTCCATGGTGTAAATACTCCCACCTTGGAAGACTCCAGGCTAATAACCTGACCTTACTCATGCAGAGCTGGGAAGAGATGAGTACAATCGCTTCTCACAAAGTGGTACGAGGCAGCTTCAGCACATTGGAAGAAGCAAACTGTAAACGAGATTTGGAACTTTATTACCTACTCGCCGGTTGCAGGCAATGAGTACTCCTTCCAGGCAGCAGGTAGAGTGCTAACAGCCCCTGACATGCCGTAGCAGTGCAATCGTTGAGACTTCACCCTTGGTACACAGCGACGGGATATGGGCAGAAAGGGATGCACTGACGCATGAAGTAGCAGAAGATCGCAAGTGCTTGGGAGGTTGGAGCAAGTGGTGATTATGAAGGACATGGAGTTGGACAGCTACTACTGAGTACCACGGAGGGAGGGACTGGAGACAGACAGCGAAAGGCAAAGGGAATTAATCACCAACCGAAATAGAAGTGTGACAGTCAGAGGGTCTCTGTGGCTCCATGTAAAATGACTCTTACCTCTCGCATCCAAAGAGCAGAAAAAACAGACTTAATTATAACTCCAAGGATTAAATATACGTGAGGACTATTGCTTGGTGACTTCAGGCTTCTTTTTTTTGTTTTTGTTTTTTGTTTTTTGTTTTTTTGAGACAGAGTCTCGGTTTGTTGCCCAGGCTAGAGTGAGTGCCGTGGCGTCAGCCTAGCTCACAGCAACCTCAAACTCCTGGGCTCAAGCAATCCTACTGCCTCAGCCTCCCAAGTAGCTGGGACTACAGGCATGCGCCACCATGCCCGGCTAATTTTATATATATATCAGTTGGCCAATTAATTTCTTTCTATTTATAGTAGAGACGGGGTCTCGCTCTTGCTCAGGCTGGTTTTGAACTCCTGACCTTGAGCAATCCGCCCGCCTCGGCCTCCCAAGAGCTAGGATTACAGGCTTGAGCCACCGCGCCCGGCCGACTTCAGGCTTCTTATGCCAAGAAAAAGTAGGCAAAGAGAGGAGTCACCCTCTGGCCAGGGCCTTGGTCCTTTTGGTCAGAAGGAGTTAAGGCTACCACTGCAGGAAAGTGGAGGTGTGCAGGAAAGACCATCTCTGGCACCTGGGTTACCTCCTAAGGCGCCTCTTTGTACTAATTCCCTTGCCCGATTTTGGATTTTGATTGGAAATGGAACAGTGCCGCAGCCACGGGCTGAGACAGACGCAGCATTCAGCAGCAGAGACCCCTTGTCAGGTAGTAACCTCCCAACTGAGAGAGAACGGCGTGGATTAGAATCATCTTCTCCTGGGGAATGCGCAGTCACTAGAAGCAGTGAAACGCTGTGAGTGCAGGCCTTCCTTGGGAGTCTGCGCACACCGTTCAGCGTCTTTATTCAACCCCTGGGGCGGTTCTCGGATGCCTTTCACCTTGACGACGGGATTGACGTGGTAAGACGAGAAGGATAATCACACATGCTGCACAAACTGTGGGAAAAGTCACTGGGTTCAAGCCGATGATGCAAAGGCATTCTTCATATCATATGGTTTCCTTCTTTCCCATAATAAAGACGAGAGAGAAGGATCATTTTGGAGGAGTCTGCCAACAGCGTTCTGACTGTTAAATAAATTTCGGGTAATTGGAAATACACTGACATCTGGGGTTGTTATATATGTTAACATCCCTGTAATCATAAGAATACCATTTGACAGTAATTTTTATAGGAAAGTTTCTGAAAGAAAGTAACTTCTCATGGAGGGTCTTCGATACTGGTTTCAATTTGGGGTGAATGGTGTATTGTAGAGTCACTAACAAAGTGAATTTTCCCACTTATGTCTTCCAGACAATACCATTTAAAAATCACACCATAGGACTTCACTTCTGGGAAATAAACGTACTTTCCCCTATTTCTCCCTCTAAGAACAATTAAAAGCTCCAGCCGTTATATACACAACAAACTCTGAAAAGTGGAGAGAAGATGCTAGACCGGCTAGGAGACTCAAGACCCAAGACATAACACAGCAGTGTGTCCCCTGGGTTTTCTTTTAGCCTCATATGACCCAGACTTGGAGAGGAAGAAGCCAGCAGCCCAAACAGGTGCAGACAACCGAACCCCAGCAAAAGCTTGCCCTCTCTCTGGCCAGAGGACCAGAAAGAGGGCACCCTAGCAAGAGAGCTCTTAGACAATAACTGCACGACTCCAGCAAAACCCCGTAGGAAAAACACCCATGCTGACGAAGGCTGAGTGAGGGCCTAGACTGGCAGCCTCACCGGGCTGTAGTGAGGTGCCCCACCCCACGCGCCAGTGTGGGACCAGAGAAGACGGGGTAGGGGGCTGGGACTGTCATCGCCACTGAGTGGTCAGGAAGCCGCCTCTGTCAGTGGAGACCTGTGAGGACCCAGGACTTCCATCCCCACCTGTCAGTCACTAGGCACCTTCCCCCTTCCCTGCTGGCTGACGCCAGAGAAGGCCCAGGGGATACCTTTCCCACAGCCAATGAGACACCCCCTGGGGTCAGTGGAGAACAAATGGAGCGCAGTAGAGAAGAAATGTTTACTCCTCCCAGCCAGGACACCGTATTAGAAGAGAACCAGAGGGAAGACGGAACCCCACTTCTACCCCAGAGTACCAAGGAGCCCTTCGCCTTTGGATGTCAACAGAAACTGAGTTGAGAAACCTGCATTTCTAGCCCTACCTGGCAGAAACAAGGGGGCACTCCTCATTTCCCTCGCCAAAGAGGTGCCAAAGGACACTAGCTAAAATAGAAAGTTTAAATAAGACTCAGAGTCTCGTAATATCCAATATGTCCTGGTTTTAATTGAAAATACCAAGATACGGAAAAAATACAATTTGAATTAAAAACGGCAATCTAGGCCGGGCGCGGTGGCTCACGCTTGTAATCCTAGCACTCTGGGAGGCCGAGGCGGGCGGATTGCTCGAGGTCAGGAGTTCAAAACCAGCCTGAGCGAGACCCCGTCTCTACTATAAAAATAGAAAGAAATGAATTGGCCAACTAATACATATATATATAAAAAATTAGCCGGGCATGGTGGCTCGTGCCTGTAGTCCCAGCTACTCGGGAGGCTGAGGCAGCAGGATTGCTTGAGCCCAGGAGTTCTAGGTTGCTGTGAGCTAGGCTGACGCCACGGCACTCACTCTAGCCTGGGCAACAAAGCAAGACTCTGTCTCAAAAAAAAAAAAAAAAAAAAAAAAAAAAC
>VSMF01164231.1:0-31710 GCA_008750915.1 Microcebus jonahi
TTGTTGCCCAGGCTAGAATGAGTGCGGTTGTGTCAGCCTGGCTCACAGCAACCTCAATCTCCGGGGCTCAGCGATCCTACTGCCTCAGCCTCCCGAGTAGCTGGGACTACAGGCATGTGCCACCATGCCTGGCTAATTTTTTTTTTTGTATATATATTTTTAGTCGGTCAATTAATTTATTTCTATTTTTGGTAGAGACGGGGTCTCGCTCAGGCTGGTTTCGAACTCCTGACCTTGAGCAATCCGCCCGCCTCGGCCTCCCAAAGTGCTAGGATTACAGGCGTGAGCCACCACGCCCGGCCCACCTCTCTTTTTAAAATACAACATTGTATACCTACAAAAAAGCTTTCTATGGCTTACAAAATAACATCTCTAAAATACTTAATGACATTCAAGGTATGCTTTGATCTTTTTCCAATTTCTATTTTGTCACCCATTCTTCATACTTGCTGATCTTGTTTGATCAATCATAAATGTAAGAAAAGGATAGATTCATTCATCCTTTAGCTATCTGGTAAGATAAAGTAATAGAGGTCCCATAATATGTTGACTTTGTTACAGAATTACATATTTTCCAGGAACCTCTGCTTTTATGAAATTCTTAATAAAGATTCCAAATCTCTTGACAAAGATTTGCAAATACCACAATTTTCATTACCAGCTCCAAATCATAGATATGATTGGTATATTGTTGGAGCACAAAAAAACAATTCCCCAAAATATGGTGCTTCAGCATGCTAAGAGCTTTGAAAATTGAAAGGCCTCAGAAATAAGCCTCAGAACCAAGGTCTCAGTCTGACCTTTCCCCTGTCTCCCTGTCTCTCTGATTCTCTTTCTAGAAGCACCAAGAGGAACGTTCCCTTTGAAATTTTCTTGTCTGACCAGGAAAGTTTCTTTCCAAAAGAAATGCAATTGTTTTAAGACTCCCTCCCAGAATCTCATCAAATAACCAGGAAATATCAACCACCAGAAAAGAGACCGAGAGTCACAATGCTCAGACAGACTTTTATTCTTCTGAGGGCAGCCCCAAGAGATTGCTTAGGGGACTTTTTAAAACAATCTTTGTTCCCATAAAACTCCATACTTCACCTTCCCATTAATGTCTGCCTCCCACCTCCAGGGTCCATTCATTCTCCCTAATGATTTGCTGTCCCTCAAAAAAATTACCCAGTTACTCAATGCGGTACAGAAACATATATCCTTTTTCATAGGGGAGAGAGGAGATGGGAAATGTAGACAATTTTTTTGAGGGACAGCAAATCATTAGGGAGAATGAAACTTTTCAGACACATGCCTATTAGAACTTTATTTCAACTCAATTTCTTAACCAACCTCGTCCAAAAGTAGATGTTTAATGTCATAAATAGAAACAATGCATTCCACATTTTATGAAATGAGTGGGCATTGAGCAGAAGTTCCTATAGTTTATTTTAAAAGACTTTTTATACAGTGTGGTTTTACCTGGAGTTTTAAATTGCTTTCTTGTTTTCCTTGCACATATACCAAGCCATAATGTTTCTGAAAATTTATTAGCTATATAATTAACATCTGTTAACCAATAACATGAAGGACTTCGCCTCATAACACTGACTATGTAGATAGGACAAGTCCTTTAAAAATTTGGTTAGATTAGGTCTTTTTCCTCTGTATAATTTTAGTGTACAAAATATTTCAATTATTCCACTGAACTTACAGCTCTGAAAGAGACATTCAATCAACTTTTTTTTTTTTGATGAAGATAATGGTGATATTCCTTTCACAGAAAGTCTTTTTAAAGTAACATTCGATTCATTACTCTTCCCTTCTCTTCCCCTTTTGCAGAGTTCCAGATGTCCAAATCAAGTATTCTTCCTTTGCATTTTTCGCTTGGTTACAGGACATTTGCTGTTGCTTAGACCTTTGCAAAAATCAGAAATGGTTTTCCCTTCTTTTCTACTCTTGCAATTAAGGTGTACTGCCAATTGGTGGCAGTAATGTGCCATAGTGTCCTACCTACCTGATTAAACCATGATTTTTCCATTTCTTTTTTAATACTAAAAACACAATTCTTTCTAAAAATGAGCAATCAATTCTGTCCCATTGTTGGTAATAAGAGGGACCCAGAATACCTCCCTTTTCAGAATCAGTAACCTAGTTACAGGCAAAACTCCATCCCCCAAAAGTAGAGTACCAGACTGCTCAGATATTTAAGAAAAAGAAATCTCACAGGCAGAACTAGTGTTGGTAAGAGCTAAGTGTTCTTACATATTATTTAGAATGGAGAATAAAGTATCAATAGAACAACCATTTTCTTAATCCAAGTTTCTTGGTGTCCTTGGAATTTCCACCTAACTGCTTATTCCAAAAAATCTGAATGTGACTTGGCTTTCTTTGGGCAATCATCCTTGACAGAATAGATGTCTAAAACATTGTGTCCACATAGACAGAGAAAGCAGCCTCTCATTTTATTTTCAGTCAAAGAAACGCTTTTCAGTCAAAGAAACGCACACATGGCAACAAATAAAAGGAAACAAATTAAATTATAACAAATAGTATAAAAGAACTTTTTTTAATTTGTATTTTATAGACAGTGTCTTGCTCTGTCATCCACTCAGGCTGGAGTGAGTGCCATGGCACAGTCATAGCTCACAGCAGCCTCCAACTCCTGAGCTTAAGCAGCTATCCTGCCCCAGCCTCCAGAGTAGCCGGGATTACAGGTCTGAGCCACCATACCAAGCTACAAAAGAATTTATGATGAAAAGCAACAAGCTGTCATGCTAAATCTTTCTTCCTCCAGGCCCTACTTCTTCATGTGTTTTTATTTGTTTGAAATTACTTCAGTTTTTCTAAATATGCTCATGTCAACTTTAGACTATATCTAATGATTCCCTACTATGAAAGATATGGATTATGCTAATACCCACTGATCCAATATTTAATAATTACATTAATTTTAGCTCTTTTGTTGGTTTTCTTTGTAATTTTAAATAATACAATGTAAAACCCTAGATAATATTTTAACTTTAGATAGTATAGCGACTTTCTGCTGTTAACACTGCCGTTCTTTCTTCTCAAATTCTGCTCACCTCCCGTAAAGTCAAGAAGTTTTTTTGTTTGTCCATAGGTCGACTCAAAGTTAACAGCCAGCTTCCAGACTAAGGAGTGTACTAGGATTACATTTTCCTCTCTATAAGACTACTATGAAAACTACTAGAAAGCCACTCAAAGAAAATTTTGCAGAGAATCAAGATCAAATGGATTGTCTTCCCTCATTATCAATTGCCCAAATATTTGTGCTTCATATTTAGGTCACAAACTTGTATAACTTTGTTTTTCCTGGAGTTTCAAGTTGCCTTCCTTGTCCCCGCATATTTTACCAAATTTAGCATACCATGTTCTTCCATGTTCTCTTTCCTTTTACAAAAATGCTCTCTCTTTTGTCTCCCTAATGAACCTTTGACCTTTTGCCTAACCTGTACTTCTGCCTAAGTACCACTGAGGATTTCCCGCTACTGTGCTCCAAGGTTGGAGCCACTCTTTTCTAGAATCCATGTCTATCTTGGTTTATCTTCTTATCTTGCTGAAGAACTTCCCCAGTAGCTACTTATGAAAGAATGGGAGGTACACTTTCAGTTTTTGGATATTTGAAAATATCTTTATTTTGCTGGGTCAGTATAACTGAGTTTGAAGTTACTTTCAATCAGAACTCTCAAGGTACTGTGTAGTGTATTCTAGTATTCAGTGACAATGATAAATTGGATGGAAGCGTGATCTCATTCTTAATAGATGATTAGTCTCTTCATCCCTTCATTACACCATAAACTTACCATCATGTACATGTTTAATTTACTTTATTAATAGTATTTATAAATCATCTCTGGGTTAAAATATTTTATGAAAACATACTGAATTCACTTTGTATGGTCTTTCATTGAAAGTGTGTTATAATCAAGTTCTTGCTCTTTCTTTTTTATTTTTTGAAACAAGGTGTTGCTTTGTCACCTGGGGCTAGAGAGTGCAGTGGCATCATCATAGCTCACTGCAACCTCAACCTCCTGGGCTCAAGTGATCCTCCTGCCTCAGCCTCCTGTGTCTCTGGGACTGCAGGCATGAGCTACCATGCCCAGCCTAATCAAGTTTATTTCTAAAAACAGAAAGGCTTTTTAATATAAATATTACATGCATGTGACTAATCCAAACAGTGAAAAGTTTCTTGCCTATTTTTCCCCCTAGCATCTTAGTTTTATCCCCAGAGGCAGCCACTGTTACTCATTTCCAAAAGCTTTTAGCTTTCTCTTTAATCTTAGTGTTCTGACATTCTAGGGATGAAAATTTAATAACTTATCAGGATCAGAATTGCATGTTTTTCTTTCTGAATCAATGTAAGCAAGAATTAAAAATGAATATAAGTATCTTCTACTAATGATACCTAGTCAGATATACATTGAGTACCTATTACTATATATGGCAAATATTTGGTATCTTCTTGTTTGGTACAGCTTTATTGAGAGATGATTGATATATTTAAAATGTATAATTTGATTATCTGTGATATATATGTATACCCATGGAACCATCACCACAATCAAGATAAAGAATATATTCATCAACTTCAAAAGTTGCCTCATTGCTTTTTGTAAACTATCTTTCCCCTGTCCCCTTTATTCATCTTCTCCCCAGGCAACCACTGATCTGTTTTCTGTCACTATAGGTTAATTGCATTTCCTAGAATTTTACATAAATGGAATAATACATTATATACTTTTTTTGCCTTGTTTCTTTACTCAACATAATTATTTTGAGACTCATCCACGTCGTTTTGTGCATTAATTGTTCATTCCTTTTCAGTACTGCTGTAGTATTCCATTGTATGATTACACTACAGTTTGTCCATTTACCTGCTGATGGATGTTTGTACACAGTTTTTGTGTTATAGTAAAGCTGCTGTGAACACTTAGACACTGTGATTATGTGTCAATGGATTTGGTCTTTAGGCAAGGCTATCTGTAGACAAAAGGCCAAAAATTCAAATGACTTCCAGGAGCCAGACCAGTAAATCTGGGGATGGGGCAGGGGTTAGGGTGAGGAACCAGGTGTAATGAAAGCAACAGTTCAGGCTTTTTGGTAAATGATGCACTGACACTTGGCCTCTGTGTTGGGAGGGGAGGAGACTGTGACACAAGAGAGCATATACCCAGTACATGTTATAACAGGCAGCTGCTTCTCAAAGTCAGCTGATTGTCCCTGCACTGGCCAATGTTAACAAATCTTTTTTTTCTTTTTTTCTTTCTCTTCTTCTCATGAGGGCTATCATAAGTTCAGATTTTTATGGGAAGTTTCTTGATTTTGTTTTTAATCTTTAAAATGATAACATTTTCTTCTAAACTATGGAAATAAATGAAAAATAAGATTCAGGAATCAGACAAGAGGAAATAAAAATATTGGCTTGAATAAAAATTCTGATATTTGTTTAATTGGGTACTGAATCTATGAGCATTGTTTTAGTCTCTCTCCTTTGGGTCATGTTTGCAATTTTCATAATAAATAGGATTTATAAAAATTACCTTAGATAAAGCCAATTAGAGAAAGAGTTTGGTTTGGCAAATGGGCTTACTAATGGTTCTCTCACCCCTACCCACAACTGAATGAATCACCCAGTCACAGGCAGAACTGGACAACCTCCAGAACTTCCCATGGGATTCTGGCCTGCCCCATAAATTTACAACATGGAGAACAAGATAATTTGTTGAATCCTACAGACAAGCCAGAGAAGAAAGAGACAAAGAGAAAGAAAATGAGACAGAGACAGAAACAGATATAACTCAGAAATCTCATCTAACAGAGAAATTATTTCTACTTCGACTAAGGGGTTCTTCTCATTATTTTTCCTCATGAGGAGTGGACATTTTCTCCCCTTTATGAAAACAAGAGATTTAAATGTTTCATTCCTATGGTGGATATTATGATGCTCCCAAAATCTCCCTTCAAGTAAGGACTTGTCACAGCTACTGGATCCACTGTTGCTGAGTCTTTGGTACCTTCAGGATTGCTACATTTGCAGACAGCCACCTTGCCCAAGGTTAGGTTTCTTCCCAGGGTGGCCCACATCCAATTGCTGATCAAAGTGAGGATATAATAACCTGACCATTTTAGCTCAACTTGAAACAACTCTGAATCAGTCAAAGCTAATATCCCAAACCCCCTATGGGACTTGCATAATCTCTCTCTGGCCAATCCTGCTTCCTTCCCCTCTATTCCAGAAGTGTTAATCCCAAGTACACTCCTTAATAAATACCCTGCCTTTTAAATTCTGTCCCATAGTCTGCTTCCCAGGAACCTAACTTGTAACAGTTGGTGCCAGGAGTGAGGTCTGAGAAAGCAATCACTAAGATGTGGTTTTGGAACATGATCACTAGCTGTCTACCTGACAATAAGTACCCCTATCACAACATTACAGTCCAGTTGTTAAAACTTTCATGTGTGGTGAATGGGTTGGGACACCAGTGAAAGGGTATACATTTACTGGTATGATATATTAAGCATATGAGAAATATGAGGAAAATAGCAACCTTAAGGACAATGGAATTGAGTGGTATTATGGACTGAAATATGTCCTCCCAAAACATATATGTTTAAAGCCCTAACTCCCAATGTGATCATATTTGAAGATGGGGCTTTTAGGAGGTAATTAGGGTTAAATTAGATTATGAGGATAAGGTCCTAATCTGATAGGATGGGTAGCCTTATGAAAAGAGGAAAGAGATCTCTCTCTTTATCTGTCTCTCCATGCACACACTAAGGAAAGGCTATATGAGGATAAAGCAAGAAAGCAGCCATCTGTAAGCCAGGAAGAGAGGGGCCCTCACCAGGAACCAAGTGAGCTGGCACCTTGATCTTGGACTTCCTAGCCCCCCAAACTGTGAAAAATAAATTTCTGTTGCTTAAGCCACTCAGTTTATGGTGTTTTTAAATGATAGCCCAAGCTAGCTAAGACAAAGACTATTGCTTAGCCAGATTGATGCACTGGAAGAAAGATTATGAAAAGGTGACAGTGGTTAATCACCAACTGAAAGCTAACAGTGAAGGTGTTAGTAACTCACAAAATGGCTCTCATCTGCAGTGGGAGGCCAAAATAAGCTAAAGAACAAATTCAGTCAAAGTACTTAAACTTCAAAGAAGATTAAACTTCTAATCAAGACAGGTATATCAAGCCAAAGTTAGAGCCCTACTTGGGAAAGAATGGGGCTTGACAAATTAGATGAGGACATTCCCAGAAGTATCCCACCCCTCTCTATTAAGACATATCCCTCTCCCTTTGCTTGGATATGGTGCAGAGACCTCCCCCCATCAAAATAACAAGTGTCCCAAACCCCTCAAGATTTGCTTTCATGTTGTCTCCTCTCTAGTATGCCTTAACTAGTGTTAAGTCTCAATGTACCGGATATGATAATGAAGGAAAGGAATTATAACTCAAAGAATCTTTAATACCTAGCAAGTATGAACTGGGATAATATGTAGGGGATTAAATTTTGAGGGTACCTAATGAAGAGCAAGGGAGCACAATGTTGAATAAGGGAGACATATATTTGGGAGCACTCTCCCAATACTCAGAATTTAAAACCATAGCAAGAACTCCAGAAAACAGTGTGATTTGTTACTAGGATGGTTTCTAGAAGGATGAAAAAAGCGAAGGCTCATAATAAGGTTAAAACGCCATAGTTGCCATGACAGACAGTAAAAGAACAAATTTAAAGAATCAAAAAATTGGTTATGCTAGAGAGCATATACTACGTAAAGAGGGAAAACCCATCAGATGACTAGTTTATAGAAGGCCAGGAGGATACATCACATTTCAAGGCCATTAGAAATACACTGTTATTAGGGGCATCAATATCACTAAGAGGTTCAGTAGTGACTTTCTATAGGCAAGAGCTTATGGTAAAAGAGACTATTAAAGAACTAGGTCTACTGATAGCAACAGGGATAATAGGACCCTAAAACAATAGAGAAAGGTATGATGTTTAGCTGTCGGAAGTAAAATTGGACAATTATCATAATATATGTTCAGAGGGGCAGTCAGGGGGAGGTGACCCACAAAGAATACTATGGATAATTAATATAATTTGGTGTCCTTAGGGAAAAAATTGATGGGAAGCCAAAGAGGGCACTATTCATTTGATGATACTTTGTATCATCAAATGAATTTGAGGATGTATGGCCAAGAGACTGAGGCAGTCACCATATTTAAAATAATGATTCTTTGACAAGATTCCAAATATGGATCCATTTTTTGATGTGGAATCCATTAACTCAAGGAGAGATGAAGTCTCCATGAAGAAGTAACCTGCAACACCACAGTGCAAATATAAAGACTTTCTCAATCCCTCCCTAAATGTTGTTCCAGAACCTTTGGGCTTAAGGCCATTTACCCAGGTAACTGTGCACTAGGAAATGGTAATACCTAAACATTTCAAGGACTCTTGGTCACAGAGTCTGAATTAACATTGATACTTAGAGACAGAAAAAAATTGTCATGATTCTCCATGTTAGAGTAGGTGCACACAGGGGCCAGGTAATAAATGAAGTCCTACCCAAGGTGCTATGGTATGAATGCTTGTATTGCCCCCAAATTCATATGTTAAAACCTAATCCCCAAAGTGATAGTATTAAGATATGGGGCCTTTGGGAGGTGATTAGATCATGAGGATAGAACTATCGGGAATGGAATAAGTACCCTTGTAAAAGAGGCCTGAGGGAGCTGCCCTACTCCTTCCGTCATGTAAAGACACAGGAAGAAGGTGCTCTATGAGGAAAAGGCCCTCACCAGACACTGAATCTGCTGGCACCTTGATCTTGGACTTCCCAGCCTCTAGAACTATGAGAATTAAATGTTCATTATTGATAAGCCAGCTAGTTTATGGAATTTTATTATAGCAGCCCAAATGGACTAAGATACAAGACCCATATCACAGTGGGTCTACTCATCTACAGACCCATATGTTGGTCATTTCCACAGTTGTCAAATATATAATCAGAATAGACATGCTTCACAGTTGTCACAAACCCTCATCAGGTCCTCAGCCTATGAAGTAACAACTATCATGATGGTGAAGGCCAAATTGGAAGCTTATGAAACTGACTTCCTCCTCTAGCCAAGATACAAATCAAAAACAGTCATGTTGGAGAAATGATGGAAATTAGTGTCACTCTGGTATGGTTTGAATGTGTCCCACAAAAAGGATGTGTTAGAAAGTTAATCACCAATGCAACAGTGTTAGGAGGTGGGGCCTAATTAGAGGTGATTAGGACATGAGGGCTGAGTAAGTGAATTAATGCTTTTATTGTGGGAGTGGATTTGTTATAAAAGGAGGAGTTTGGTAACTAATGGGGATTGCATTGAATTTATAAATCACTTTGGGTAGTATGAACATTTTCACAATGCTGATTCTACCTATCCATGAGCATGATAAATTTTTCCATTTGTTTGTGTCCTCCATGATTTCTTTCCTCATAGTTTCATAGTTCTCCTTGTAGAGATCTCTTATCTCCTTGTTAAATATATTCCTAGGTATTTTATTTTCTTTGTAACTATTTTTTTTTTTTTGAGACAGATTCTCACTCTGTTGCTTGGGCTAGAATGCCGTGGCATCAGCCTAGCTCATAGCAACCTCAAACTCCTGGGCTCAGGCGATCCTCCTGCCTCAGCCTCCCAAGTAGCAGGGACTACAGGCATGTGCCATCATGCCCGTCTAATTATTTTTGTGTATATTTTAGTTGGCCAATTAATTTCTTTCTGTTTTTAGTAGAGATGGGTTCTTGCTCCTTCTCAGGCTGGTTTTGAACTCCTGACCTTGATTGATCCTCTGGCCTCAGCCTCCCGGAGTGCTAGGATTACAGGCGTGAGCCACTGTGCCTGGCCCTTTCTAACTATTGTAAATGGTATTCCAGGAGACTCTTGGTGGAATGATTGGAGTTTTCTAGTTATAAGATCAAATCAATAGTGAACAGTGAAAGTTTGACCTCCTCTTTTCTGATTTGGATATCCTTAATATTATTCTATTGCCTGCTTGCTTTGGCTAGGACTTCCATCACTATGTTGAATAGAAGTGGTGACAGTGGGCATCCTTGTCTTGTTCCAGTTCTTACAGAGAATGCTTTCAACTTTTCCCCATTCAGTATGATGTTGGCTGTGGGTTTACTATATATGGCTTTTATGATTCTGAGATGTGTTCTTTCTATGCCTAGTTTGTTGAGGATTTTCATCATGAAAGTGTGCTGGATTTTGTCAAATGCTTTTTCTGTATCTGTTGAGATGATCATATGATTTTGTTTTGCTTTTGTTTGTGTGGTGAATCACATTAATTGATTTATGTATGTTGAACCACCCTTGCATCCTTGGGAAGAAGTCCACTTGGTCCTGGTAGATTATTTTATTTTATTTTTTTTTTGATGTGCTGTTAAATTCTGTTTGCAAGTATTTTATTGAGGATTTTTGCATCTATATTCATAAGGGATATTGGCCTGTAGTTTTCTTTTTTTGTTGTGTCCTTTCCAGGCTTTAATATCAAGTTGATACTGTCTTCATAGAATGAGTTGGGAAGGATTCCTTCCTTCTCAATGTTATGGAATAATATCTGTATTATGGGTACCAGGTCTTCTTTGTAAATCTGATAGAATTCAGCTGTGAATCCATCTGGTCCAGGGCTTTTGTTGTTGTTGTTAGAGAGTTTTTTATTACTGTTTCGATCTTACTGTTCATTATTGGACCATTCAGTAGTTCTATTTCTTCCTGGCTGAGTCTTGGGATGTTGTGTTTTTCCAGGAACTTGTCCATTTCCTCTATGTTCTCTTGTTAGTGTGCATAGAGAGTTATGTAGTATTCATGGATGATGTTTTGTATTTCTGTGGTATCAGTTGTAATGTCACCTTTTTCATTTCTGATTGAGCTTATTTAGATCCTTTCTCTTTTGTTCCTGGTTAATCTAGCAAGAGATTTGTCAATTTTGTTTATCTTTAGAAGAACCAAATTTTTGTTTCATTAATCCTTTGTATTATTTTCTTGTTTTACAATTCATTTAGTTCTGCTCTGACCTACATTATTTCTTTTCTTCTGCTGGCTTTGGGTTTGGTTTGTTCTTCCTTTTCTAGTTCCTGAGGTGTGACATTAGGTTGTTAATTTGTGATCTTTCAGTCTTTTTTTTTTTTTTTTTTGAGACAAAGTCTCACTCTGTCGCCCTGTCTTGAGTGTAGTGGTGTTATCACAGCTCATTGCAACTTCAAAGTCCTAGGTTCAAGCAATGGTCCTGCCTCAGCCTACTGAGTAGCTGGGACTACAAGTGTACACCACCACTCCTGGCTATTTTTTTTCTATTTTTTGTAGAGACAAGGTCTCACTGTTACTCAGGATGGTCTCAAACTCCTGGCCTCAAGCAACCCTCCCACCTCAGTCTCCCAGAGTGCTAGGATTACAGACAAGTAACCATGTCCAGCCTTTCTATCTTTTGATGTATGTATTTAAGGCTATACATTTTCTCCTAAGGAATCTTTTGCTGTGTCCCATAGAATTTGATAGCTTGTCATACTTCACAGATCTAGAAAAGTAATTCTATGCTTTGTTTGGAACTAGAAAAGAGCCCAAATAGCCAAAGCAATCATAAGCAAAAAGAACAAATCTGGAATTATCACACTGCCAGACTTCAAACCATACTACAAGGCCATAGTAACCAAAACATGATGGTATTGGTACCAAAAAAAAGAGATGTAAACTAATGGAACAGAAGAGAGAACCCAAATACAAGACCATCTACCTACAATCAACCAATCTTTGACAAAGCAGACAACAATATACACTGGGGAAAAGAAGCCCTATTCAATAAATGGTGATGGGAAAATTAGATAGCCACATGCAGAAGAATGAAACAGGACCCCTCCCTCTCACCACTCACAAAAATTAATTCAATATGGATAAAAGACTTAGACTTAAGGCATGAAACTGTAAGAATTCTAGAGGAAAATGTAGAAAAAACTCTTCTAGATATCAGCCTAGGCAAAGAATTTATGAAGAGGACTCCAAAGGCAATCATTTTTGCAACAACAAAAACTAACAAATGGGATTTGATTAAACTCAAAAGCCTCTGAATAGCTAATGAAACAATCAACAGAGGATAGACAACCTACAGAATGGGAGAAAACATTTGAAGCTACACATCTGATAAAGGGCTAATAACCAGAATTTACAAAGAACTCAAACAAATCAGCAAGAAAAAACCCAAACAACCCATTAAAACGTGGGCAAAGGACATGAACAGAAGTTTCTCAAAAGAAGAAAGACGAATGGCTAATAAACATATGAAAAATGCTCAACATTGCTAATCATCAGGGAAATGCAAATTAAAACCAGAATGAATTATCACCTTACCACAGTTAGAATGGCTTTTATTAAAAAGTCCAAGAACAATAGATGCTGGCATGGATGCAGAAAGAAAGGAATGCTTATAAACTGCTGGTGGGACTGCAAATTAGTACAACCTCTATGGAAAACAGTTTGGAAATTCCTCAAAGAACTAAAAGTAGGCCTACAATTTGATCAGCAATCTCACTGTTGGGTATTTAGCCAAAAGAAAAGAAGACTTTTCATCAAAAGAGACCAGCACTTGAATGTTTATTACAGCATAATTCACAATTGCAAAGATGTGGAATCAACCCAAGTGCCCATCATTTTTTGAGTGGATTAATAAAATGTGGTATATGTATACCATGGAGAACAACTCAGCCATTTAAAAAAATGAAGTAATACCTTTGTAACAGTCTGGACGGAACTGGAAACTATCCTCCTTAGTGAAGTATCTCAAGAATGGAAAAACAAACACCACATGTACTTACTATTAAATTGGAACTAACTGATGAACACACATGTGTACAGAGGGAATTAAAACTTGTGGAAATCAAGCAGGAGAGAGGAGGGAATAGGGAAGGGGAATAAATCAACTTAATGGGTACTATGTACACTACTTGAGTTACAGGCACACCTATAGCCAGGACTCAAGCATTACAAAAATGATCCATGTAACCTAAAACATTTGTACCCCCTTAAAATTTTGAAACAAAAAAAGGAGGAGTTTGGCCCCCTTTTATCTCTCTCTCCTACCCTTCTACCATCTGTCATAAGATGACACAGCAAGAAGGCCTTGCCAGATGCCAGTCTATTCAGGTTGGACTTCCCAGCCTCCGGAACACTGAGAAATAAATTTCTGTTCACTTTAAATTACCCAGTCTGTGGTATTCTGTTATAGCAGCACATACTAAGACATACTCCTAAAGAGTTAAAGAATTCAATGGTGGTGATCCCCATCATACCTCCATTTTATTCACCAGTCTGGTCCCTACAAAATCCAGACTGATCCTGGAGAAAAATACAAGATGTATGTCTTTACTAGAGCAGAGTAATGTGGACACAGGTACATGGTATGTAACCATTAATCTTAAAATTACATTCTTTTCCATCTCTCTTGGGAAAGAGAATCAGAAACAGTTCTCATTTACATGGAATACATAACAGTATACATTTACGATTATCCCCTAGGTTATGTTAATTTTCTCACCCTCTATCATAACATACTATGTCATAAAACTGTAAAGGGACTGAGATTTTACCGCAATTTGCAAGCTATCCTGCCACTTTCATGGATGCTGACAGAAGACATGAGACTCCTGGGTCAGAGTCAGAAGACTTTATTGCTTACAGCACAGCAAGTAGCAAGGGCTTTATGTTTGTACCAGTTTCCCTTGCCCTCAAGTACTGTGAGGAAGATGTGGAGTGATGTAAATGGAAGCTCACACACAGTGAGTTTGTGTCATGGTTGGAGTATTTTGAGTTTAGAGAACCCCAATTTTTTATCAAGCTAACTACCCAATCTTTTCCCAAGAGGGAGGCATTATCTTTTTTATACAAGGCAATAAACAAATCTATCATTTGCTCTGAAGAAATATACTATTCTATTTTCTAAGGTTGTTCACTATACAAACATCCTTGTAAAGATAGTTCAGAGCAAAAGCTGTTGATGTGTTGATGTCTCTGTTCTTAAGATGTATAGAAACACAAGAGATACATGGAGAATTGTCTTCCAACTCTGAGCCTTGTAGGGTTGGAAGTACAGGTCCCCAAAGAGAACACAATTTTACCAGGGAACACAACAAGACTCCTGATGAGCGACAAGTTATATCTCTCAACTTGGGCCCTTTGTGTTCTTTGCATCCAGGGACCAGCAAGCCAAAAGAAGAACCACTATTCTGGCATCAGGAGACACAACAGAAGCATGGAAAAATATGTTTGGCATTCAGGTGGTTCAACTGGGCATGTACTGGTGCACCCTTGCCCAATTTTGAAGATAAGTGAACAAGTATATTCAACACAAGCTTGAAAAGGACATAGGGACCAGGAGTTCATACCCTTCAAGAATGAAGGTCTGGGTCATGCCAACAGATATGCCACTCAAACCAATAGAGGTAATAGCTGAGGTTAAGTGTAACCTAGAATGGATAGACAAGGGAAACAATAAGTATCAGTTGCAGCCCTGAAACTAACAGCAATGACAGGCACTATATTTTGTTCTATAACCTTATTTTCTAAATTTTTCACAGAAAAAGAGGCTCACCTAATCCTGGTGTTCCTGCTCCTAGAATATATGTGAAGAAGTAGATCTGAACAGAACAAGACTGTGGTAGACACTGTGATATGTTGCTCAGGTCCCCCTTTAATGAAGGATTACCCCAACTTCTGGAAATGCTATTAGCTCCTTCAGGGATGGCCTCAGCTGCATAGCAGCCTGCTCCTTCCCAGAATGACCCATATCCAATGATCAATGCCAGGGTAAAAAGGCCTGCCTGTCTCCAGTTTAAGATAACTTTAAAGGGCCATTTCAGTTCCAGAACTCCCTGTGCGGTCAGGGGAGGCTATTAATTGGCTTTTAGCCCACCTTAACTTCTCCCTCTGTTCAATTCTGCTTCCTTCCCCTCTCTTCCACAGATGTTGACAAGAAGGGCACCCTTAATAAATATTCTGCCTATTAAACTTCACCTCAGAGTCTACAGGGGGACTAAGACAGCCACTTACAGTATATCTTTAGGATAGATTACTATGTACCTATTAAATAGATATAATACTTCTATATTATGTATTGGATTAGAAAGAAACCCAAGGCACATTAAATTAAACAAAGTCAGGTTAATATAAACTAGGAAAAAATCTGGATATATACTTTAGTGTTAACAGTTAGTATCTCTGGATAGTGGTTTTCATTTTCCTTTTTACAACTTTCCTGTATTTTATGAGTATGTATATTTAGTATATGTTATTTTTGTACTCAAAAAGTATAGCAAAGCTATTTTCATTTTGGAAAATCACCTTTATAGAAAATAGATCATCTCTTAAACAGCTGTAATAGTAAATTGGTATAGATATTCTGGAAAGTAATAGTAAATCTTTATAAAAAGTACAGGATTCTCAAAACAATAAATTGGTATGGATATTCTGGAAAATTTTTTTGTTTTTTATATTTTTGTACACATTCCAAATTTTCTATCATAAACATATACTATAATAATCAGATAAAAATATATTTTAAAACTAAATAATATTAAGTGTTTCATACATTTGCATGTATTTGTTTCCAGAAACTGAATAGAATTACAAATATCATTTTGTATTCTACCTCTGAGACTATATAATTGTATTTAATTTGTCATAACAAATCATTAAAAGAGATGACATTAAAACATTAATGTTGATATTTAAATAATTAAAGAGCTATTAAAATAATTGCATCTAATTTCCACTTCTGAGAAGATTCTTTTAAGTTAGAGCTAAGGCACTGAATGATCCTTTTAAATGAATGGTCTCTAAGCATATGTGCCATAAGCATATATCTATATCTTACATCTAAGATATAAGATATAGATACCTTATATCTAAGATATCTTATATCTAAGCATATATCTATATCTAGTCTATGAGGGCTCCTACTAGAAAGAATCAGGCTCCAAGAATCTGCATGTGCCTCCCAGAGGTTGAGACCAAGATAGTTTATGAGTCCTAAAAGGGATTTCCCCTCTGACAGAAGTGAGGGGAACCCGAGGATGGACAAGTTCCTACAGGTCATGGTTTCATTCACTTAACAAATATATATGAGTGCCTATTGTATGTAATGCGCCATGTTGGATGTTAGGAAGACAATGATGAACAAGACATAGTCCCTACACTCTTAGACATTTACATTCTATCAGAGCATAAAAGCATTAAACAGTTAATTATATAATAACTACATTACATATAAGTGATTAATTATATGAATACAAGGTATATAATAACTATTCTAATTGTTATAAGTGCTATGAAAAAGTATAGGATTCTATGAAGCTACATAATTGGGACACCTGACTTGTATGAGGATTATCAGAAAGGCAGCTTCAAAGAAATGATGCTTTAACTGAGACCTGAAGAAAATGGGTTGCCAGGGAGGGGGTAACCACATGTACAAAGGCCCTTTATCAGAAAGGAACATGGAGCACTCAAGGGACTAAAAGAAAGTCAGTATGAATAGAAGGCAGAAAGCCATAGAATGCGCAAAACAGTCCTGGGTCCACTCTGGCCCTTTTCCAGCTGTACCTTTCCCGTGGAGTGAGGAATTCACAGGGACAAAGGGACATGCCCATCTGACGCCTGTACCATGCTTCTTTCTAGAATGTATTCTGGGTACCCTGAAATTCTCTGCCCAGATGTCTCTGAATGTGCTTCCAGGGTCTTGCAAGTCTCCTCCTGGGCCTGTCCTTTTGAATGTGGACCTAGTTACTGGTGTGCACAATCCTGGGTCCAAAAGTTGTCCAAAGGGCAGCTGTTTATCAGGGATGTGAAATGTGCAGTTTGGGGTGACCACATATGTACATGTGAGGCACCTTTGATGCTGAATGGAACCTGAGATGGGAAAAAAATGTGAGAAGGGCCAGGGCTCACTCTCCCTGGGCCAGAGTCTTCATGTCTGAAAATCCTAAAGGCAGACCTGTCTGACCTTCTAAGGGAATCATGAATATATATTTACCAAAATAGGAGGATATTACATATACTTTTGTATTCATCCCTCAGCTTATTTTATAACTTAAACATTTAGAAATTTGGTTTGTGAGCCTCCATTTGTGTTCTTATTTTAGCATGGTGTATGTTAGGATGAGCCTGACCTTATTTGTAAGTCTTATTTTGACTTTTATTCTAAGAACAATGGCAGGTGATTAAAGGGATGTAAACAAGAGAGTAATCTGAATAGATTTACAAAGATCACTAGATGCTGTCTGGACAGTGGATTAGGAGGTAGACCAAGGAAATTGTGGGAAGAAATCTTTTGAAGTAGTTCAGGCTAGGAAGGTAACTTGGACTAGTATGATAGTGGAAGAGATATCAAAGAGTATTTATGTATTTATTTATTTAGAGATAGGTTCTTGCTCTGTTGTCTAGGCTTGAGTACAGTGACTCCATCATAGCTCACTGTAACCTCAAACTCCTGAACTCAAGAGATCCTCCTGCCTAAGCCTCCTGAGTAGCTGGGACTAAAGGCATGTGTCCCCATGCCTGACTAATATTTATGTTTTTGTAGAGATGGGGTCTCACTCTTGTTCATGCTGGTCACAAACTCCTAGCCTCAAGTGACTCTCTGGCCTCAGCCTCCCAGAGTGCTAGGATTACAGGTGTGAGTCACCACACCCATCTTATTTACTTATTTTTACATGAGACAGGGTCTTGCTCGTATGGTAGTGGAAGAGATATCAAAAAGTATTTATTTATAATTTTTTAATATGAGACAGGGTCTTGCTATGTTGTCCAGGCTATCCTCAAACTGCTGAGCTCAAGTGATCCTCTCACCTCAGAACTCCCAAGTAACTGGGACTACAGGTACTTGACTGTGCCCAGCCTTGAGGACTGTCTGTAAGAGATTATTTGGCAGTGAAGTCACCTCCAAGAGACAAGGTAATCAATTAAATATGAATTACCCTTGAATTTCTGACTGTAACCATTTGATGGAGAGTGGTACCATTTACTGAGATACTGAGATGGCAAAAAAATTTTTTTTTGTTTGGGAGGGACAAGGTTATGTTCTAGCTAGAGCCATGGCAGTCACTTCTCTCAGTAATAATCACGCTTGACAATTATAAATAATGATATTCTCTAATGAGATGGACCTCTTCCCTTTATTTCTGTTGGATCAAATAGCTGATAGGGGTAGAGGAGACTTATTTGATGCAGTACCAGAGCAAGTGCCCACGACAAGAATCGTCCATAGGTGCACTAGGGCCAGCACAAATGACTGCAGCTATGGGTCATGAGGAATGGCAATGCAGCTCAGTAGTCAAGAACCCAGCTTCAAAGGAACAGCAAAGTCTATGCTGGGTGGGAATGAGTTAGGTGAACTCCTCTGCTTTGCCCCTTGACGGGAACTGCATAGGTGAGAGTTGCCAGATTCACTGGTATGTGATGATGGGCTCACTGTCTGTAGGGACCTTCATGTAGTGTGGAGAATGACATGCATGAAGCCAGAGAAGGAAGAACCATCCTCAGCTCAGAAGAAGACTGATGGTTGCTCCTCTGTCCCAGGATTTAATGATACCCAAGAAGGGGACAAGGCACTGTGTGCACTGAGTTTCCAGGCTGAACCAGATACCAAAACCACGTGAAGTAGAAACAGGAAGAATTTTGTCACAATTCTGTGCCATAATAATAGTAATGTCTTCTCACCACTCTGTCATTATACACTTTAATTATGGCATTGTATTAAACAGTTGAGTTTTATTTTTATTTTTTTTATTTTTTCAGGCAGAGTCTCACTCTGTTGCCCAGGCTAGAGTGCCATGGTGTCAGCTTAGTTCACAGCAACCTCAGACTCCTGGACTCAAGCGATCCTCCTGCCTCAACCTCCTGAGTAGCTGGGACTACAGGCATGAGCCACCATGCTCGGCTAATTTTTTGTTTCTATTTTTAGTTGCCTGGCTAACTTTTTTTCTATTTTTAATAGAGACGGGGTCTCGCTCTTACTCAGGCTGGTCTCGAACTCCTGAGCTCAAGCAATCCACCCACCTTGGCCTCCCACAGTGCTAGGATTACAGGCATGAGCCACCGTGCCTGGCCAACATTTGAGTTTTTGCAGTGAAAAAAAGTTACTAAATCAAGATTTACACAATAATTTTAAAGGTAGAAACTACAGAAGATTTCCATTCACATTTCTAAATGCAATTAATTAGAGAGATATAAGGAAGACAGAGCGAACAGAATGTTTGCTGCTACTCAACTGTCAACAGGCAACCAGAATAAAACTGATGTGTGAAAAACATGACCCAGTCATCAGATGGAGGACATGGCTGCAATGGCCAGCAGCCAATGTGATCAACGAAACAGTTGCAAGTTCAATTTACAATGCCACTTTAACATACTACACACTGTCTTTTTAAACAAAATCCATGGTTGTTTCATAAGAAATGAAACATGAGCCTAGGAAACTGCCTCATGAAAGGTTGATCTCAATCAGTTCTTAGAGTAGGTTATGTTGCATTAGCTGGTTAGACACCTCCTCCAGCAGCCAGAGGGACTCTTGCCCTTGTCCACTTACAAGCAGTAGCAGGAGAAGACAGGGGATGAACCAAGTGGTGGCACATCAGCCCAAACACCTTTGGAGGAACGTGCATTATCTAGCCTAGTGTTTTTGCAAGTGTATGTGGAATGTGTAATGATTTTAGGAGTTGCAAGGGCAAGGCATGAAATTACACTGAATAAGAGAGAGAAAATATTCTCTTTTAAGATCACTTTTAATCCTCCTAATTACTAAGAGAAAGTTGTGGTTTACCAATAGCTTATAGTTGATATTTGCAGATTTCCTTTTTTAACCAAAACTGATTTTTGGCTGAGAGGGTCAAGGAACCATATCTATCTAGAATTTTAAAACTCTATTTTCTTTTCATTTTATTTATGTTCACAGTGACATTTTACTTATAGGAAAGATCTTTGTATCTCACAAGATGGAAGGAACTTAGGAACAGCCAGGCCTCACAAAGGGTGGGGGCCAGCATGCCTCTGGTTATCTCAGAAGTCCTCTCTCAGGGAGCTACCATTAGATGATGATTTGGCTTCAACCTCCTTCTACTTCAAGATTCTAATTCCCAGGAGAGAGAACTTTATCAGTTTAGCCTGATTCTTGAACCTTCCCCCATGGCAAAGGGAGTAGACTGTGATTGTCAGTCCCACCTAGAAATACCATAGCTGGCTCTTACCAGCTTATAAGAGCCAAATGTGAACATTTCTTCCCAACTCTGTATTCTGCGATGTCAAGTTGAAATCAGGATTATTTACAACATGGGTATTGGCCAATGCTACAAATCAGTGATTCTCCCTAACCCCTGCCTTCGAGAGCCAGTTGTTAAATATTTAGCAGCACACCACTGCTAGTAATATATTTTGCCAAGGCAAGGACTCAGTTGCAGGGCAGCAGATGCTATCTGCACCTGAGAGGAGCAGTAGGGTGAGGGCAGTGGTGGAATCAAGTATGTCTCTCTGAGTCTAGTAATGGGTGTCCATTTACCTTTGCAAGGTCTATTAGCTTGTCAAGGAGAAAACACTAACCATGCTCCAGGAGAATGCACGATGCTTCCCATGAATTATCTTTAGGGTTATAAGCTGTCCTGTGTGGTGCTATAGTTCTGTCTATATTTGATTTGATTAGGTAGAGTTTCTACCATGATTCCAAATCTGTAAGTAAATATTAGCCTTTTTCTTACCCTCACCCTCTCCCAGTTGTTGAAATCAACCATTCAGCTATTGGCAGATTGTCCACTCATCCTTTGGGATTATAGGCTGACAAAAGAGGACCGTAGGGTGACTCTTATCCTGGGAATCAGTAGGATTGGATACAGTCTTGGGTTGCTCCTTCTTAACTGCTATAGCAGAAATTTCAACACTCCCACCAAGAAGGAAGTCCTACTGCCTCCAAGACCTACTGCTGAAAGGTTTCTTAGGAACCATTGGTCACTCTGTCCCTACTTCCCTTTCCTCAACCAGTAATGACAAGGTGGAAACTGCTCTGCAGTAGCTTACTGGAATCTGCTTGGATGCTTTCCCTAGCCAGGCCCATTTTCTGTGGGCTATCTCTTGACCTTTTCTTGCCTGTTTGATTTGCAGATGGCTTTCTATAATGACCTTGCTCTGGTGATACTGTTACCATCCCTATCCATAAAATGTCCCAAACATCTTCCCACAGGGTGGGGCTGTCCTTGTAGCTCAGAATTCAGGCTGGCTCAAGGTCTTCAGTGGCAATGTCACAGGCTCCCCTCAAAATCTCTAGCTACTGCCTTCTTCAGCTCAGAGAATTTCCAAGGCCCCTCCTCCTGCATTTTGCTTTACATTGTCATGCTTGTATTTGATTTCTCCTCTGCCTATTGTCTTTAATAGTCTCTCTCTCTCTCCATTGTTCTTTAGATATACTTAGATGAGGATGATCTGCCTAGCTGTTAACTTCTTACTGTTAAAAATTTTTACTATGGAAAATTTCAAATGTGTACAAATGTTAAAAGAATTGTATATGTAGGTTGCATATTAATGTACTCATGACCCAATTTCAAACTTCTTTTTTTTAGAGATGGGCTCTCACTCTATCACCCAGGCTGGAGTGCAGTGAGTGGCACAATCATAGCTCACTGTAACCTCAAATTCCTGGGCTCAAGCAATCCTCCTGCCTCAACCTCCTGAGTAGCTGGAACTACAGGAGCATGCCCAGCTAATTTTTTAAAGTTTTAAAAATATTTTGTAGAGATGGGTCTTTCTATATTGCAAAGGCTGGTCTCAAACTCCTGGCTTCAAGAGATCCTCCTATATTGGCCTCCCAAAGTGCTGGGATTACAGCCATGAGCCACCATGCCTGGCTTCAAACTTATTTTATTACTCCTAATAAATATGATTTACTTATCCCAATAGATATGATCTTATACAGATAAGAGAAGTCTGAACTAAACTTCTTTTTTCTAGCTTGAGGACATTATCATGATATGCAAAGCCATCTCTCCAAACCTCTCCAAACCACTTATGTACCACTCCTTAGTAACCAGCCCCACTCTCACCAGGTTGACTCTTCTCCTTAATCCCCCACCATACAATTGATCATCAGGTCCAGCTGGTCTTGCCTCACATATACCACTCCTCTGTATTCCCTCTGCCCCTGTCCTGGTCTAAGCCTTAGCATTACCCTCCTATACCAGCCTCCCTGCTCTCCTAAGGACTGGCACTTGAGATATGGGACACTTTTGAGACAACCAGGGCTAGGAATTTAGTGGGCATAAATTGCTATATAAAAAATTACCCCAAAACTTAGTGGTTTCAAACAGTATATATTTATCATCCTCTTACAGTTTCTGTGTGTCAAGAAACTAGGCACAGCTGAGCTGGGTCTTCTGCTTCACAGCCTCTCACAAGGCTGCAATAACAGTGTTGGCCCAAGGTCTCTGGTCTCATCTGAAGGCCCAACTGGGGAATGATCAGCTTCCAAGCTCACTCAGTGGTTGTTAGCAACATTCATTTCATCATGGGCTATTGGTCAGAGAGCTGGCTGTTAGCCAGAAACTGACCTCAGTTCCCTGCTATGTGGGCCAATCCTTCATGGCTGCTTACTCCATCAAAATATTCAAGCCCAGAAGGCAATAGAGAGAGTCTTCTAGGAAGACTGAAGTTATAACCTTCTATAACTTAATCATAGATGTGACGTCCCATCCCCTAAGCCATAAGATCAAATCACTCGGTCTAGCCCACACCCAAGAGGAGGGAATCATGCCAGAGTGTGAATACCAGAAGTTGGTGACAGTTGGGGGCCATCTTAGAAGTCTGCATATCACAGGGAGAGGCAGAAGGGACACTTTGAGTCAACCAGGACTAGAGATTTGGTGGGGATACTAGTTACCTATTGCTGTGTAACAGATTACCCCAGAAAGAAGGGAGGATTTTTACAATGGCCAGAGAACAGAATTGAAAAAAAAAGCTGAGGTATGAAGAAAGCTTGCAATTTCCACATGTGTAGGCAGACTAGAGGCCCAAAGTCCAGCACATACAAATTCAGAGTAGGACACTAATGAACAAGGGCAAACAGCAGAAGGTTCTGCAGTAAAATACAGAACAAAATGTAGTTATGTTTGATATAAGCTTTCCTGTCAGTAGAAATATTGCCTGCCAGTTATATGTATATTGTATTTTCACGGCGAAGTAAAGCTGATATATCACTAAAACACAGAAGCAATTCTCAATTTTCTCTTACCTCACTGACCATCGCTTTTGCCTCCTTCAAGGGCCTCACTTTCCTTGGTCACCTCCTAAACATGGGTGTTGCTTAGGGCTAAGAGCTGTACTTTTTTTCCTACCTCTCATTTCTCTTTCTCACATTTCCTCCATGCTCACACCAGTAGCAATGCAAAAAGATGTTCAAATCTACCTTGTTAGTTCTTATGTTTCCAGCTGCTTATTCAAAATATTATCTAGCTGTTTCTTGGAACATTGCCACCAAGGTATATCATCATCATTCTCAACTTAATGTATTTCAAGCCAGCATGGTCATCTTTCCCTTAAAACTGATCCTTGTACACAGAGGAAATTATTAACTAGGATTACTGATTAACTTTGGGATAAATGATTAGGGCTTCAGAGTGAGGGACATTCCTACTTTCCGTGTTAATCTTGTCTACACTATTTTTATTTTTGTTACAAGGAGCATGTTTAATATAAAAATAAAATAAATGAAAAGGAAGTCATATTTAAAAACTCTGCCATCAAACCATCTTATTCAAAAGCTATAAAAACAAAAACAAAACAAAAATTCTGCCAGCTCTTTCTCCTGAGTTAAGCTTTTACATTTGTAGTCATGGTTCCCCATCCTTGGCCACCCAGACTCTGCCTCCTCTGTGAGTTTCCCTCTATAAGGGTCTATTCAAGTATCTGAGTTGATGAACAAATGTGTCACTTCCAATTGCGAGGATAATGAGGATGATCAGAATGCAAACTAGAAAGACTCAGAAGGAAGACTGTAATAAACCTAATCAGAAGGCAACTATGGGCAGGGACATAAGGCAGAAATTCTTCAAGTATTCATTAACCAAAAAAAAAAAAAAAAAGGAAATAAAATATATACAAGGTATACAGATTGGGAAGGAAAAAAATCAAATTGTCCCCGTTCCCAGATGACACGATTATCTACATATTAATAGAAAATCCAAAGGAATTGACAAAACAAAAACAAACAAACCTCCTGGAACTAATAAGCAATTATAGCAAGGTTGCAGGGTACAAGGTTAATATACAAAAGTCAATTACTTTCTTATATGGCAGCAATAAACAAATGGCATTTGAAATTAAAAACACAGTATCATTTACATTAACACCAAAAAAAGACAAATACTTAGGTATTAATACAACAAAATATGTACAAGATCTATATGAGGAAAACTATAAAACACTGAGGAAACAAAGAAGAACTAAATAAATAAAAAGCCATTTCATGTTCAAGAATAGGAAACTCAATATTATCAACATGTCAGTTCTTCCTAACCTGATCTATAGATTCAACACAATTTCAATAAAAATTGCCAGCGATTTATTTTGTGGATATTGACAAACTGATTCTATAGTTTCTAGGAAGAGAAATATCCAGCATGGTACTGGTGAAAGAATAGACGAATAGGTCAATGGAACAGAATAGCGAGCCCAGAAAAACATCCACATACATATTAGTCAACTGATCCTCAACAAAGGAGCTAAGGCAATAATGAATCTTGACACAGACTTTATACCCTTCAAAAATTAACTCAAAATAGATGATAGACCTAAATGTAAAACACAAAACTATAAAATTGCTAGGTGATAACATAGTAGATGACCTTGGGTATGATGGACATGTTAGACACAACACCAAAGTTATGACCCATAAAAGAAAGAATTGAAAAGCTGGACTTCATTAAAATTAAAAAACTTCTGCTCTGGGAAAGATACTGTCAAGAAAATGAGGACAAGCCACAGACTGGGAGAAAATAGTTGCAAAGACATACTTCACAAGGGACTGCTATCCAAAATGTACAGATTTAGAGACATTTAAAACTCAACAATAAGAGAACAAACAACCTAATTAGAAAATGGGCCCAAAACCTTGAGAGACACCTCATCAAAGAAGAGATACATTTGGCAAATAAGCATATGAAAAGATGCTCAACAGTATATGTCATTAGGGAATTACAAATTTAAAAAACATTGAGATACCACTACTTACCTATTAGAATGGCCAAAATCCAAAACACTAATACCACCAAATGCTGTCAAGGTTGTGGAGCAAAAAGAACTCTTATTCATTGCTGGAAGGAATGCAATGGACTACAATTTGGAGTTTCTTATAAAACTAAAGATAGGGCTGGGCATGGTGGCTCATGCCTATAATCCCACACTTTGGGAGGCTGAGGCAGGAGGATTGCTTGAGGCCAGCAGTTCCAGACCAGCCTAGGCAACATAGCAAGACTCTGCCTACACATAAAAAAAAAAAAAAAAAAAATTAGCTGAATGTGGTGGCCCACATATACAGTTCTAGTTACTCAGGAGGCTGAGGCAACAGGATTGCTTGAGTCCAGAAGTTCAAAGCTGTAGTGAGCTATGACCATGACACTGCACTCTAGACTGGCAACATAGTGACACCCTGTCTCTAAAAATAAAAAATAAAAATATCATTACCATACCATCCAGCAATTGCACTTCTTAGAACTTACCCAAATGAGTTAAAAAACGTATGTCTATACTAAAACCTGGACACAGATATTTATAGTGTTTATAGCAGCTTTATTATAATTGCCCAAACTTGGAAGCAACCAAGATGTCCTTCAGTGGGTAGATGGTTAAATAAACTGTGGTATATCCAGACAATGGACTACTATTCAGCATTAAAAGTAAATGAGTTATAAGGCCATGAAAGACATGGAGGAATGTTAAATGCATATGTGGAAGATGTCAATCTGAAAAGGCTACATACTATATGATTCCAACTATGTGACATTCTGGAAAAGGCAAAACTATATGGACAATAAAAGGACCTGTGGTTTCTGGGATTTGGAGACTGGAGGGAGAGGTGAATAGGCAGAGCACAGAGAATTTTTAGGGCAGTGAAACTACTCTGTATGATACTATAATGTTGGATACATTTTCATTATACACTTGTCAAAAACCATAGGATATACAATAAATACCAAGAGAGGACCCTAATGTAAACTATGGACTTTAAGTGATAATGACTGTCAGTCAATGTAGGTTCATCAGTTGCAGCAAATGAACTACTTTGGTGCAGAATTTTGTTAGAGAGGGAGTCTGTGGCTTTGTGGGGACAGGATATATATGGGAAATCTCTGTACCTTCTGCTTAATTTTGCTGTGGACCTAAAAACCATCTAAAAAACAAAGTGTATTTAAATTCTTTTAATGGAAATAGTTTATATCACAGATTATATTCTCCAGGAAGCAGACTCTGACGTGAAGCTTAGTGTACAGGATGTTTATTGGGAAATGCCCTTGGGATAACTGCTGCTGAAGGAAGAGGAAGGAAGCAGGAATTGGCAGAGGGAGGAATCGAATTGTGATGCAGGCCTAACAACAGCCTCGGCTCCCTGAAAGGAATTTCTGGAGTGAAAATGGCTCTTCAGAGTTTTTTCCAGGATGAGCTTTATTTCTTACATTTTTTAGTCATTGGATATGGCCAGCCCCAAAAACTGTGACTTTGAGAGAGGCTAATCTCTACAGATGAGACAGTCCCTGAAGGGGCTGATGGCCAAGAGCTATTTGCCAATCGCACTTGCAGCAGCTGAGGCAATAATCCTCATTGGAGGGGATTTGAGTGGCATATCACCATGTCCATGACATATTCACAAAGGAGAAACTCGCCTGAGCTAGATGGCCCAGCTGTCTAAATGCAAGAAGGTAGCCTTTGGTACTACATTTAGGAAAAATAAAAATTCAGTTGAGAAGCCTAACCTCAAAATTTTTAAGTTCTATTCTAATTTCTAATATATCACTAACTAGTCCCACAAAAATACTGCTAATATTTGGAGGATGTATCTCAGAAATAACATTTGCAAACTTTAGTTTATGGAGAAGGGAGAGAGAGTCACTCAAACGTAGCCCACTGACCAATAGCTTGAAACTTTATGGTGTCTTAAAATTTGGATTTTGTAATTTTTTTTTTTAATTGGTGGTTTCTCTTGTACTCTTGATTCTGGCACTAACCCTGTCTGCTTCCAGGAATTCAGCGATTTTTTGGTTTTCTTGATAGCAACAAAAGAGTAATGGGCATATGTTTCATATCCTTAATGAGATCTTCTTCTGGCCCCTAGCCTTCTGGCTTTTTAAAATGGAAGAAGTGCAGTGCCAGCAAGGGCCCTGAGCGAGTGCAGCCAGCCCAGCCTGCATTCACAGAGTGCAGTTGCAGCCTCTGCAAAGGGCTGCTGTCAGCTTGCATGTGGCCAGGAAGCAGAGCTGACAGGTCAGCATAGAAGCTGGCCCTCATCCTGTCCCAACTGTGTTTTAAGTAGAACATGTGCTCACTCTGAAACTCCAAGGAGAAGCGGCAGAGGGCACAGGACTTGGCGCCTTCCAAAGCTGACGGGAGCCTGGAGAGATATCCCAGATGTGAAAGTGCTCCACAAACCAGGCTGCACTGAACAAACACCAGGTAGGGTTTCTGTTTGTGTTTCTCTTACAGTGTGACTGACCTTACTTTTTAATTTTATTTATTTATTTATTTTTTGAGACAGAGTCTCGCTCTGTTGACTGGGTGCCTGGGCTAGAGTGCCATGGCATCAGCCTAGCTCACAGCAACCTAAAACTCCTGGGCTCAAGTGATCCTCCTGCCTCAGCCTCCCAAGTAGCTGGCACTACAGGCATACGCCACCATGCCCATCTAATTTTTTTTTATATATATTTTAGTCGGCCAATTAATTTCTTTCTATTTTTAGTAGAGATGGGGTCTCGCTCTTGCTCAGTCTGGTTTCAAACTCCTGACCTTGAGCAATCTACCTGCCTCGGCCTCCCAAAGTGCTAGGATTATAGGCATGAGCCACCGCGCCTGGCCTGTGACTGACCTTATAAAATAAATACTATTTCCTTGGCAAAAGAATTTTAGTCTCTTCCAAGAGCTGAGGCACCCTGGTGCCCTGGAACATGTCTTCGACATGACATATGAGGTTTGGAGTCTAATCCTCAATCTTCTGCTATCTTAATCACATTTAATCTCTCCTCTGAAGTAAGAGAATTGGACTCCATGAGTACTGAGTCTTCTCCCAGTTGCGTTAAGCTGATGAGTTCTGAAGGGAACTGGACGTATTGGGGTGGAGGACACACCGCCATGCAGAGGAGAGAACACTAATTAGCTTCAGTGTCATTGGTGCTCTGTTTCTCTATATTACTCTTGTTTCCTTTCAGTTGACTCTTCCCAAAATGGGCTCAAGCAGCCACAGGCAGACATCCTACTAATTTCACAATAAACAGAAGGATAGATTATTTTCCCCAATGGTTCCAGCAGAAGTTCCAGAATTGAATCTCACTATCTAAGATTAACTTGGTTGGGACACAGGCAGTAGTGGATGTCTTGGTGCTCCATTGAGATCCCCTTTATCAGCTAGTGCACCCCTCCCATTCCTTCACATTCCCCCACTTCCTTTACCTCCTCCACTCTCCCACCTCACATCTACTTTGAGGCTGTGGCTAACAGGTTTAGTATGTGGCCTCGGCTCGTTGAGAGGTCCCAGCGTAGGGATGCCTGGAAGTTACACTGCCTCCATTTCTAGACTGATGACTGATGGGTAAGGAGTTACTTAAATTATGGGCCAGCCTCCTTGCCTCAAGGTAGAAACAACTCTATGGTGCAATTTGTGTTTCAGAGGCAAGCTTCCCCCTCCACATGCAAAACCAGGTCAAGTCTAGATTTTACCTGACATGAGGTCTTTGCTTGGCTCCTTCCCCTTCTCTATCTTGTTGCTTTAGAGGAGGTTTCTCCTAAGAGCATCTGAATACTTGCCTCAGGTTCTGCTTCTAGGGAATCCCACCTAAGACACAAGCACATTTCTGAACCGGTTACTGAATGAGTGGTTAAGTGTAATGCTAAAGGACAGGCCAGGTCACATGTCCACCTGCACTACATAAACCTGAATTCCTGAGTAAATTTCATCAAGGACTTTGATTTGTTCACTGCTATAGCCACAATGTTCAGAATAGTACAGAATAGGCATTTAATAAATGTTACCTAAGTTAAGGAAAGAACGGACCGTGCACGCGCGCGCGCACGTGTGTGTGTGTGTGTGTGTGTGTGTGTGTGTGTGTGTGTTGAGCTCCTTGAAATGGAAGCAATACAGTACCAGCAAGGGCCCCTAGTGAGTGTAGCCCAGCCTGCATTCACAGAGTGCAGCTGCATCCTCTGCAGAGGGCTGCTGTCAGCTTGCATGTGGCCGGCAGGCAGAGCTGACAGGTCAGCACAGAAGCTGGCTCTCATTCCTGTTCCAATTCTGGTTTTGAGTGGAAAATGTGGTCCCGTTGACATTCCAAAAAGAGATGGCAGAGGGCACAGGACCTGGTGCCTTCCAAAACTTATGGGAATCTTGAAGGATATCCCAGATGTGAAAAAAAACTTTCCCCAAGAAAATTGGTATGTGTGTGTATATAACTGTTACCAGAAGAAAGAGGATTGAGTGTAGGAATGTGAAATGATAACTATGCACTACAATGATAAACAAACAAGCAGAATTGGACTTAAAAACCCAAACTTCTTTCCCTCTGCCAAAGGCCAAGTTTCTGTCAATGACCAGATGTGTCACACATTGTGACCCTAACTGGTGCTTTCACTTAGGAATTTAAAAAACGTTCCAGGAAATGTTTTTGTGCTTATTTGTCATCTGGTAAGTAATGGAATTACTTTGAGTAGATAATGAAAATCTGCTTTTTTATTTCACATAGGAATTGCAGACAGCAGTAACTAAAATCCTGGAAACAGGTTTTTTGCTGAATCATTCACCCTTGCTCAAGACTAGCTTTCATTTTGCATTGAATTTTAATGTGAAGTTTCTTTCTCTTTCCCCACCTTCTCTCCATAGTCAGCTAGTCAGTAATTTCTCTTTGGCTGGAGTGACCCTGCCCTCCCAGAATGGTAAAACAAACTCTGCTGAGATACTTCCAGAGATCTCCACACCTTTTTACTTCCAAGGATCCGTTCCTGATCTTTCTTCCAAGGGCTCACAGGTGAAAGATCTCATTGCAACACAAACTAAGCATCTGAAAAATAATCCACTTGTTTTCTCAAAATTTATTTATTTATTTTTGAGACAGAGTCTCACTTTGCTGCCCAGGCTAGAGTGAGTGCTGGGGCGTGAGCCTAGCTCACAGCAACCTCAAACTCCTGGGCTCAAGCAATCCTCCTGCCTCAGCCTCCCGAGTAGCTGGGACTACAGGCATGCGCCACCATGCCTGGCTAATTTTTTCTACATATATTAGTTGGCCAATTAATTTCTTTCTATTTATAGTAGAGACGGGGTCTCGCTCTTGCTCAGGCTGGTTTCGAACTCCTGACCTCAAGCAATCCGCCCACCTCAGCCTCCCAGAGTGCTAGGATTATAGGCGTGAGCCACCGCACCTGGCCTCTCAAAATTTATTAATTGTACTAAGTAAGCTGGTACAAGTTCAGCCCAAATTAAAGCAATTTTTTAGTAACTTTATAAAGCACTACCGTGAGTAAAAATAGGATTTCCATCAAGCTTTCTGAAATAGTGAAAATGTTGGAAGTCACCGAATAATCTTATTCCAGGAGATATATGTTTACAAAGATGATTCTGGGTTGGATGGAGCAAAAGCCAAGTCAAGGAGATCCACCAGAAGGCTGTTTTGGTAGTCCAAAGAGAGAGATTTGTTACTAAAGAAAAGCATCAGAAATGCCCTTTGGAGTAAAATTGACCACCTCTGAGTGTCTGGCTTCACTGTGCTAAATAAAGTAGAAACTTCCCTGCAGAAACCAAAACCCGCAGGTCTCTCAGAACCACTGTACTCAGCATCTTGCCTAAACAGTTTCTGTAGCTGTCACCAGATGGCAGGCGGTAAGAATCTGAGTCATGGTGTGTAACCTTCCTGTTTAGGCCTCATAGCCATGAACAAGTGAGAGAAGTGCAGTCCATATGATTTGGTCCATAAATACAAAACTTACTAATATTATTGATATGAATTAACCAACTACGCATGACTAGCAGAGTCAAATTATGATTTTCATGGACTCTGGGCAATTTTGAATCTATGGGCTCCTTCCCCTATAAAAAAATTTAAAAATTATATTTTATGGTTGCACTGGTATAAAGATGAATAGAATCCAGGATGGATTTATTTATTTTTATTGTGGTGAGACATACATAGCATAAAACTTGCCATTGTAACCATTTTTTTTTTTTTTTTTTGAGACAGAGTCTCACTTAGTTGCCCAGGCTAGAGTGAGTGCCGTGGCGTCAGCCTGGCTCACAGCAACCTCAATCTCCGGGGCTCAGCGTTCCTACTGCCTCAGCCTCCCGAGTAGCTGGGACTACAGGCATGCGCCACCATGCCCGGCTAATTTTTTATATATGTATCAGTTGGCCAATTAATTTCTTTCTATTTATAGTAGAGACGGGGTCT